>JAWRVF010000888.1:0-145658 GCA_036785485.1 Physcomitrellopsis africana
CAATTTTCTCGTTCATCTAACTGATAGATCTTAAGATATTGTAGAAATCCCAACAAATCCTAAACTGTCAACTTTCAATACTTCTTTGTACTAAAGACTAAATAAATCCCAAATGTACTATTAGATGCTATAATTTTTCATTCAATCTTAGTACACTCAATCAATCATATATTGTCAAAATTTCAATTGTAGATATTACACCAATTGCATAGAATAGCCACAAGTCCTAACTCTAATTTTATTGCATAAAAATGTAATCCTCCATACAAACCTTGACTTTGAATAGCAATTGCTAAGTCTTCCAAAATCCTATGAAAACAAGCTTCATGTCTTTAGAATAAGCTTCAAGCTAGCTCTCTAATTCTAATTTCTGATCTTTGAATGTCTTGACCTCATGCCCTTAGTGGCCATTTTCATTGCTAGAGGTCTGATTTTGATCATATCTCATATACGGTCAACTCCTGGATATCAATCCAACTAATTCTAAGGATTTTTAAGCTTAATCCTATCCTCAACTTAATCCTAGTATCAATTATACTAACTATTTATCTTTTTTATTCTATTTTTATAAACTTATGGCTTTTCAAAAATAATATTAGAGTTTATATAACCTAGAAGAAATATTTTAATAACTAATTTTTATCTATTAGCTATTAAAACAAGAAAATAATCTAAGAGGGTTTCATAAATCCTTTTTTAAGTATCCTAAATTCCTATTGAACCAAGATAA
This sequence comes from Physcomitrellopsis africana, assembly GCA_036785485.1. NCBI lineage: Eukaryota > Viridiplantae > Streptophyta > Bryopsida > Funariales > Funariaceae > Physcomitrellopsis > Physcomitrellopsis africana. Next base: position 731 of record JAWRVF010000888.1, read on the forward strand.
TCAAGTATTAAGTATAAATTATTCTTATCCATACTTTTCACTATATAAATGTGCTGCAACACAACACCGCTCAATGCATTCTAAGAATAACTTCTTAGTAATTCAATTAGTATCTTCCAAGAAAAATTCATCCTTTAATACATATGAAAATATTTTCCATAAACTCTCAAAATGCTCCATAATTGATTTTATATGATTTCTTATCTCTAATATTATTGCAAGTTCAAATAATTTAATCATTTTCTTTATGGAAATATGATTTAATTTCATTTTCTGCATATAATATCTCAAATATTTTGAAATATCTTTTCCATTAAATTAGTCAATTTTATTAACCATTGCTTGCAATACTTTGGTTGTCAAAGCCTCCTTGTGATCATTGCATTATTATTGTTGCATAGATAATGTAAATGCTTAAAACATACTTGTAATGTTTAGATCTATATACATACCTTATCTTCTAGTAGAAAATTTATTAGAAGTTCTATTTGAATAACTACTCAAAGCTTCTATTATAGTTTTAACTTCAATCTTCTTATCTTCTTTTTCTATCAAATCTAAATAAAAATGAATAAAATCCAATGTTTCTTACTTCAAACCTTTACATCGGATTCACTACTTATACTGTATTATGTGTTGCTTTATTTGAAAATATTCCAAGTACTTAATTGTAGAAGGTATAATTATATATTGCAACTAATCAAAAATTTAGCAACTCTAATATAATCCTAAATAAATTCCAATTGAATTTTAATCAAATTTTAAATAAATCTTAACAAAATTTTGATCAAATTTTAATCAAATTTTAATAAAATCTTAATAATATTCTAATATAATTATAAGTCAAATCCTAAATCAAATCTTAGTCAAATCCTAATAAAATCCTAATATCTTAATGAAATCCTATCAAAATTCTAATATCATAATAAATCCCAATGAAGTCCTAATCAACTTAATAGGAGATTTAAAACTTTAATAATTAACTATTGATCTTTATTCAAAATTTTTACACTTTTTAATCTTCTAGTTGAAAATAAACATATAAAATTTGAAAAGAATCAAACTTACTAATTGGATGAAAAAGCTCCTAATCCTCTCAAATGTTAGTCATCCTCCTTCTCTAATCTTGATGTTGATCTTCTAGTATCAATATCTCTTTTTTACACCATTCACATATTTTAGATTTTAATATAAATATTGAAAACCAAGTTAACTATGAGCTCAAAAAAGAATCATTCCAATCTAACTAGCACATTGCTTAAAATCACAAAAATCCTTATTAATAGTAAAAATCCAATTTTTGAGACCCTAAACTTCAATAATCTTTGATCTAACTATTGAATGAAGCTCAAATTTATAATAAATATTTAACACAACTATATGTATAAATCTACAGATTTTAACTTATAGATCTACTACAAAACTCTCAATATGCTCAAAAATACAAATCCACTTTATTTTTTGATATCTACAGTCACCCAAATAGAACCTTAACTTTGCATAGCTCTTACAAAGTTATTATAAATCTAAAAACCTTGAAATCAACATTCAAAAAAGTCCTATTGAATTTGCTCTCAAATCTTATTTTTTGATCAATAAAAAAAGATTCCATCTACTATAGGCACATGGTTTTGTACTTTGGAATTTGGTTTCAACCTTGGTTTATAACCGGCCCTCCTCGGTGTTGTGTAGTAATACGGCCATTAAGTGAAAGAAGAAAGGAATGATTATAATATATAGGTCCTCAAATGAGAATATTTTAATAAATTATTTTAAAATTATGGATAATGGATAATAGATAAGAAAATAAAAAAAAGATTAAAAAGACTATTGCTGCCTTTTTATAGAAGAGGCTTCTATTTACTTTATATAGCCATAAATAAGATAAAATAAAATAGATTAGAAAAATAAATAATATAAGCATCTTTAGGAAGAAATCGATAATATGTTTTAGTAAATTTTATCTTAAAATTTTGTGAGTTGATATCCAAAGAGGACTGGTTGTGCTCTTGAATTGAAATTAGACTCTAAGGTACAAAACTGCGTGCCGATGATAGGTTGAGGATTCTTCTTTTATAAATCAAAGAGCTGGATTAGTGAGCAGACTTAAGAGGCTTTATTTGAATATTGATTTTGAATGATTTGGAGAGAAATTGGCTTTGTAAGAGCTTTGCAAAATTAAGGTTGTATTGAGTGACTCTAGATTTTGTAAAGTAAAGAGGGATTTACAAATTTGAGCATTTTGTGAGTTTAATTATAGATCTATAAATAAAAATTTGAAGATTTGTAATTATAATTGTATTTAATACATATTATAAGTTTGAATTTGATCAAATAGTTTAATTAAAAGTTATTGAAGTTCAAGTGGATTGGAGTCTTGAAAGTTGGGATTTGAAAGTCAGCAAGGATTTCTAAGATATTTAATAATCTACCAATTGAATTGAGATGAGAGTTTTTTTATATAGATAGTATTCTAGATTTTCTATTTGTGTATGAATTTTTAGAGCAATTGAATTGTGTAAAGAAAGGATATTTGTATTAGGAATTTGGCATCAATGTTAGAGAAGGAGTACAAAATACACCCAAGTAAAAATTCAAGCTTAGCTTCTGTTTGGTAAGTTGGATCACCTTCAATTTTTTGTATATATTATTAAATTAATTATTAAAAAGTGTACAAAATTTAGACTAAGATAAATGGTTAGATCATGAGCCATTGTGATTTCAATCTGCCATAGGATTTGATTAAGATTTGTTAGGATTTGTTAGAATTTGATTAAGATTTGTTAGAATTTGATTAGGATTTTATTAAGATTTGAATAGGATTTGACTAGGATTTGATTAAGATTTGACTAGGATTTGATTAAAGTTTGATTATGATTTCTATTTTTAATATTTTAAAAGATTTTATTTTAATATTTTTTTTGAATTTATATTAATATTTTTTTAAGATTTCTTTATTATTTTATTATGACTTCTCTAGAAGTTCTTTAGGATTTTTTTTTATATATTCTTCTATAACTAATTAAAAATCTAATTGAAGTTTTAATGATTGGACATACTTGTTAGTCTTTAATTGAAAATTTTACATAATTTTATTAAAAGTATTAGTACTTGTTGTTGTTATTTCTCTTTTATCTTCTACAACCAAGTGCCAAGCACATTCTCAAGCAAGACTTCATGACATACAAGACCAGTGTCGTATTATATGTTGTCCTATTTAAAAATGCACTAGGCATCTGGCTATGGAGGGTGAACTTACGGTTCACAAATATCCAAGAATCCTTAATATATTTCATCCATATAAGAAGAATATGATTTGAATATCAATACGAGAGTGCTTAAGTCAATACAAAGTGCTTAAAAACACTCTTCTTGAAAACTTCATCTACATATAAATCCTAATTGTTTTGTTACTTGTCACAATTAAGCAACTAAGATTTTTCTTTACAAATCCTAACCTTATTTAGTGAATTTCAATAAGCCATAATTCTTAATCTACTTGTCAAGTTGGTGTGAAACTTTGCACACAAATGCAAATATAACTCTTTTATATGCTTAAAAAGTTTTAACCTAACCCAACTTACAAATTATGAAAAATCAACCAAAACCCACATTGATATCACTTGGCTGTGAGCTTGAAAGTTGATACAGGTATCCTAGTGGTAATTTCTCCTTCTCCAATTGTTAATTTTAGCTAAAAATTAATGTATAATTTGACCTTCAAGTCTTCTAATACCATGCCAAATTTCACATTGATTTGACTAATAGACCTTTAGATATCATAGGAACTCCAAACAACCCTAAATTGCCAGCTTCTGGTGCCTTTTTGTACTAAAGATCAAATAAATCCTGATTGCACTATTAGATTGTCACAAATTTTTATTCAATCTTGGAACATTCAATCAACCACACACTATCAAATTTTCAATTGTAGATATGACACCAATTACAGGAAATAGCCAAGAGTGCTAGTCCTAACTTTATTGCATAAAAATCCAATTTCTAATACAAACCCTGATTTTAGATAGCAATTACTAAGTCTTCCTAAATCCCTTAAAAATAAGCCTAATCTCCTTAGAACGAGCTTAAAGCTAGCTTTTCAACCCTAATTGCTAATCTTCAAATGACTATACATCCTGTCCTTGGTGGCTATTTTTATAGCTGGAGGTCTAATTTTAACCATGTTCCATACATGGTCAATCCTCGGGTATCAATTCAACTTATTTTAAGGATTTTTAAGCTTGACCCTACTCTCAATTTAATCTTAGTATCAATTATGCTGATTATTTACCTCATCTATCCTATTTTTATTAACTTATGGCTTTTTAAAAGTAGTGAAAGAGTTTCTACAACCTAAAAAAAAAATTATTAACTAATTTTTATCTATTAGCTATTAAAACAAGAAAATATAATATATGTCTTGTTGTGCTCTTTCATCCTATAGCCGTATTACAACCTGACAATGGTCAGGGCCAAGGTCAACTGCCCAGACGAGGGTTCTAGTTCCATGAAGATCAACAATGGACAAGGACAAAGTAGCGGGTGAAGACTAAGCAATAGGCAAAAAAAACAAGGGACAATGAGAGAAAAGGAGAGAACATGTTGATAACATGTTGAAAAGGTTTTGAAAAAAAAAATTGTTGAGAAAGATTGATAGAGCTTCAAGAGAGTTTTTGAGAGAAAGTGTATTAATCTAGTTGAATATACATATAAAAAGAAGAGATAAACAATATCTCCTAACAATCTAGCACACAACTACAATAAACATTATGGAAAATGCCTACCAAAATTAAATGCTCTCAACACTCTCACGTTCACCGAGCAGAAACTATATATAAATATAAATATATATATATCGTAACACAAATTTTGAGGCCTCCCTAGCCTTCCAAGTGTGCATTCCGTGCGGGCAAAATCCTCGGCCGCGGCGTGGCCACCAGGCCCACGGGCGGGATGGTGGCCAGAGAGATTATCTCTGCGCTTTTGCTGATTTTGCGATTCTCGTCGCTTAGTTAGAGCCACTCGCCGTCCAAATCCATGCCCAAGTGGGTTTGGCAGCTTTACTGGGTGACGACCTTCTGCCTGTTGGATCGAACTACTGGGTGACGATTCTCCTCTTCGTTTCTGTTCTTCCGCCTTACGAACGCGCGGTTTTGGGATTACGATACCCGGCTCACTTGAGAATGACACTGATGTAGTTCACAATTGTTCGGTGCTGGTGGGATTTTTTTTGCAACTGTTGTTGCAGATTGGTTTTGCACTTAGTCGAGGTAGTGAAGCAGGAATCGGGTAGGGTGATGTTCGAATTCCAGTTTGATTTTCCGTTGCAGCGGTTATAGCTTCTCTGGGAGCTTCGGATTGAGAATTCCGTGGGATATTGGAGAGCAGGATATGGGCGGGAATTTGTGATAGGGAATTTTTGGTACTTGTAGATGATTTTAGACACAGTTGACTATGCTCTTTTTTCGGGCAGAGTTAAGATTTTGCCGTAAGTACCTCAGGAAATCGTAAGATTGACAGGGGTCTCGGCGAAGACGCTTGGAGGCAGCCTTCTGTTTGTATGAATGAAAGACTCCAGCAGGAGCACAAGAGTTGAAAGTGTTAATTGGCAGTAAAAATTAGGGTGCGGATGATGACGATCAAGGCAAGAAAGCTCAAGAATGGTACGCCGATTGGGTTGTTTTGGTTTGTCTTTCTCCTCCTCGCAGTGCATTTTAGGGTCTCCGGGGCAGTGCACGTTGATAAAGCTGCGTTACTAGCCTTCAAAGCACGCATATATGACCCCAATGGAGTCCTCAGTAACTGGAACGATTCAGACATAACTCCCTGCAACTGGAATGGGATTGTTTGCAGCAATGTCACAGACTTCGTCACTTTCATGTACGCTAATGAAACTCGAGCCAACTCACTTTTAGCTGCTTCATTCAGAATCTTCTTGTCGTGACCATGACGCTTACATTTAGTTTTTCACGAAGTATTGACTGTTCTCGTATGTTTGTAGTGACCTCCCGTTTCTGAATCTAAGCGGGACTATTGCTCCTCAGTTGGAGGGATTGAATTACTTGGAACGATTGTAAGTAATTTCCTGCTTACGCCTGAGCTCACGAATTCACACTACGTTATTCGTTCGTGTTATCTCTTTGTTGTGGGTTGGTCTCTAATACTACCATGCTCAAATTTGTGGCGACTATTACAGGAGCCTCGATCACAACGACTTCATGGGGAAAATTCCAAAGTCTTTCAGCAACCTTACAAACTTGCGGATCTTGTACGTGTCGCCTTCTTCTTTTATTATCATAACTACGCGAAATCGATTTTTCTAGGGTTTGCGGCCGTAGTTGGCAGTTTTACCGAGTCATAATAGTATGTGTCCCAATTCTATTACTGACCAGTTGTGTGGGTTCTCCTCTAACACAGAAATTTGCGTCACAATTCTCTTTCTGGGGATATTCCACCGGCTTTAGGCACGCTGATAGATCTCCAAGTGCTGAATTTTGCGGAGAACAAGTTGGAAGGCTCAATCCCAGAAAGTTTCAGTAATTTAACAAGTTTGAATTACTTGTAAGTCCTACTTACCCGTACAACATACTGACATGAGCGAGGAGGAAGTTCCTTGCAACATGCTGACATGTAACTTCCTCCTCGCTCATGTCAGTATGTTGTACTGATTCTTACCACACAAACTAATATTTCGCATTCTGCTCAGTTTGTAGGGTCTTGACTATGGTGGATTACGTTAGAAAACATGTTGACCATGTGTTGAAATGATTCTATTTCTGTTGCAGCAACGTATCCAACAACCAACTCACTGGAAGGGTTCCACAGGGGGCTCTATTGAACTTCAATGTATCCTCGTAAGTCGTTTCTCATGTCATATATGGCTGCATCTTTTGTTAGGATTATTCTTTTTCTTAACCTCGAAGCTTTGTGGTTGACGACCTTCAGCAGAATGGAACATGTATAGCTTTTCCTTGATCGATAGTGTTGAAGATTCTTGAAACATTAATTTCTCACACATGAAATAAAACTCAATTTTTTCAATCCTCTGATGTGAATCGTTTTTGCATGCTTGATGTTGGGGTTGCACTACAGTTACTCGGGGAATGCAAATTTATGTGTGGACGATGGAGTAGGACTTCCCGCTTGTTCACCGTCCCCTGTCCTTTCACCGTCGGTATCTCCAGGTATGTTCTTGAGTTGGATGTTTGCATGGCACTCACTTTAGTAATACGTTCAACTTTAACACAGTTTCTAGACTTGGGTTTTAGTCCTGTATACGTTTCTATCAAGATGTGTAATTTTCAGTTTCATGCTTTGCTTAACATTTTTGGTTGGCTCTCCCACCTTTGTCTCACCTTCCATTGCTGTGTCCAGTTCGAGCCACGTCTTCATTAAGCGTGGTACAGATCGTGCTCCTGTCGGTGGGCTTGTTTCTCGGATTCAAGTTCATAATTGCCGCAATTTTCATCATGCGCTGGATGAGGAAAGATAATAGGATCGAAATCAACCTTGGAACGGGTTTGCACCGTTACACCAAATTTGCAATCGAATGTCTATTCAGTTATTATTTTTATTTTAAAATTAGTCAAGCTCTTCAAGCGTTAGTTTTTTGATACTTTTGAGCACGAAATGATTCATTTTCTGATATATCATTACTTATTTGGGTGCCAGGTGGCAAGATAGTCATGTTTCAAGGAGTCCAGAGTGTTCCCTCTTCCAAGGAGATGCTGGAAGCCCTAAGAAAAATTCGCAAAAACCATATCATTGGAGAGGGTGGCTACGGAATTGTCTACAAGTTAGGAATTCCGGGCTACCCGCCTCTGGCGATTAAAAAACTTAGGATGTGCCTAGAGTCTGAGCGAAGCTTCGAAAACGAGCTAGATACTCTTGGAACCTTGAAGCACAGGAACTTGGTGAAGCTCAAGGGCTTCTGCTCCGCACCTAATGTGAAGCTCTTGATTTACGACTACTTGCCAGGCGGCAATCTTGATCAGCTCCTCTATGGTGAGATTTCTATCAATCGTGGATACATTTCGAGTTGTGAAATTTTCTCAGAAATCTTCAAATCTTTAAATGTTTATTGAGCTTACGGTGACGGACGTTGTCTGATGATATGTGGTTGTGTTGTTCCAATATTTTAGGTAACAAAGAGGAGAATGTCATCATTGATTGGCCGATCCGTTACCGGGTGGCACTTGGAGTGGCTCGGGGACTTGCATACCTCCACCATGGCTGTGACCCTCGCATTATTCACGGTGACGTCAGCTCCACCAACATTCTTCTCGACACAGATTTCGAGCCCTATCTTTCAGATTTCGGGTTGGCGAAGTTGTTGACGATGAACGACTCCCACGTTACTGTAACCGTGGGTGGGACATTTGGTTATGTAGCACCAGAGTTCGCCAAATCAGGTCGGGCCACAGAGAAAGTGGATGTTTACAGCTACGGCGTGATGCTGCTTGAGCTTCTAAGCGGGCGAAGGGCAGTGGACGAGCACATGTCGGACGACTACACGAATCTCGCTGGCTGGGTTCGGGAGCTTCACAGCACCGGTAAATCTATGGAAGTGGTCGACAAGAATCTGAGAGATACAGTCCCGAGTGTAGAGCTTGAATTATTGCTGGAAATTGCTTGCCATTGCATTTCCTTGAAACCTCAGGACAGGCCCACTATGAACAAGGTGGTGGAGACGCTGGAGCTTCTCACAGAGACCGGGATGTCACCGGCGGGGACTTCCATGAGGACGTCGATCGAAACGTCGGAGGGGTCTGTACTAGGAAGCTATAAAGGTATCGCTTCTTCGAAACCCTCTGGTTCTGTACTAGGAAGCTATAAAGGTATCGCTTCTTCGAAACCCTCTGGTTCTGAAGTAGAGGATTTAGGCCTAATTTTAGTCTAATTAATTTTAGTTTTAAATAATTTTAAATAATTTTAATTTTAGTTTTGAGTAAGATACACAATTTACAGATGTTTGTATTATATGGCTAACATGCCACGGAGATGAAGTGCACGTAGAATATGTGCATGGTGTACACTAAGAAAGTCGCACAATATGTATGACTGCATTAGAACTTTCAATGCGAGTTTTTTTTAAGAATAAGCTTAGATGGGAAATCTGAGTTCTTGTACTATTTTTCTTTTGGTAATGTTTTGAATATTAAAAAAAAAAAAAAAAAAAACAAACAAACAAACAGCTGCGAGAGATTAGTTTGTCTCAAAGTCCGGACGTTCATGTATTCTTAGATTGGAGTACTGTGTAACATTAGTATAAAAGTGTCGTTATTTAACCCACAAAGCTCTCAATCAGTTGCTATGATAAATCTCTAGATCTTCCTCTGTGTACATGTGGAAGTTGGATGTTGTGGATTCATTTCTTATTGACTTAGCTTCCAGTGTATGACACAGCCATAAAAGTTTTTTGTTGCTAGATATCCAATAGCCATTTTGTTGGTCTTGTACTGTTTCAACATTGAACAATTATTCCAGGTTTTTTTGTTTTTTGTTTTGTTCTTTCACACACAAGGAATGCATTGATTAATTTGACTGTTAACGAAGCATTCAGCATTCTATTAACCTATGATGGAGTAGGGATACAAAATCTGTAAAATGCTAAGCTTCCATTATTTGATTAAGTCATCTGTATATTAATTGTTATTCCATGATATCATATGAGCAAGAGAAGTATTGATTTATTATAAACTCTTAGTTCAAATTAGACATTTTTTTCAATTAATGTGGAAATTTATTTTTAGGTTATCTCTCCATTTAGAAGAAATCAAGGTGTATAGATTATGCATTATAATCTAAGTTTGGCATTATAAGTCATTAGAGATAGATCAATTGATTAATAATAAGGATTAGGATCAAATTGTAGAATTGCTACTATATTATCTAGTAATTGTTTTTTTTCCATCATCTACTAATTATTTAAACTATTTTGACAAATCTTAGGATGTAATTGTATTCATCTTTCAATTCTTATGCCTATCTAGATGCCAAGTGTTTTAAGATTTATACATAATAATGAAGAATCCAAGATTATCTTCCAATTATATATACATCTTTATCTAGGTTGATCTAGGCATGATAAAATAATTATATTTTGACATTTTCAAATTGCAATTATTTATGTGAAAAACAAATTCTTACAAGAAATCATCTTTTGTGGCATATAAATCAATCCAATTACAAATCTTAGGAGATAACATGCTAGTATCTAATAGAATTTTCTAATACTTCAGGTAAGAAATTGTCAAGTAATGTTAGAACTAATGGTCATTTGTATAGAAGGAGAATTTTTCTTCAACTTCTTTCAAAGATAATTTTGAATGTATGGATCAAAAACATTGAGTATTCTTACTATTTCTTTCGTCTAAAATTCTATTGCCTTCTAATATTGAATGTAGATGTCTTCATAAATTAGAAAGTGAACATTCTTCTATAAAACTAATTGTATGTCATAGAAAAAGATAGATGAGTTTGGATGTAAGTTAGAAATCATCTTAGTCCATGATCTTTCTAATCTAAGCCAATTTCTAGAACCTTTGTTCTATTTATGATTATGACTTAATATTATGTAAAATCAAACCACTAATTTTTAGGAGCTTTAGGTAGAGTTTCCATGGTCTATTTTTTTAAAATATATTGATATTTGATTCTCTTGGTAATAATTTTTTAATCACCCATTTCAAGAATAGTACCAATAAGGCTTATTATAGATTTATGATGCCCAAAAGTTGAATTTAAGTTCCAAGAACATACTAAATCTATAAAGTAGATCAACTATATTAGATACAATAGTGTCTTCACTTTTAATTATTAAAGTTGGACTTTTTTCATCCTAAGCAAAGATTTGTTTTTTTTCTTCATTTGAAAACAAAATGTAACTAATGTGATTATCTTTGACTACATGTTGAATGGTATTACTTAAAACTTCTCCTACAATTTTATAAGTATAAAGCTAGATGACATCCTTGCCTTTGATTTTTTAAATAAAAAATTATTTGCTATATTTTGTTGACATATATTGTAGATTTTACTTGTGTAAAGAATAATTTTTTCATTTTTATATATTTGAAGCAAAAATCTAAACCTTGTATTGGTATAAGAGAAAAATCCAAAGATATTTTATCATAGGCCTAAAAAAGTCTAGTTTTTAAAATAACAATGGTTTTGTAGAAGCCTTTATATAATTGATTTTTTCTTAAGTTGTAAAAATATTATTTAAAATGAATCTAAAATGAAAAAAATATTTGGTTTGGGCAAAGAATTTCAATTTAAAAAAGTCCTAATTTGTTTTGAAGTCTCTTTGCATAATTCTTATATAATGTGTTTAATAACTTGATAGGTGTTTAGTTATCTAGAATTCTTTCATTTCCTTGTGAAGTAGCACAATATTTCTATTCACAACCTTTCATAGGAACTTTCCTATTGAATAAGACATAATTAACCATGTTGAGGTAGTTGTATCCAATTATGTCTCAAAATTACTTCAAGAATTCTATATCTATTCTATCAAACCTTGGTGCCTTTTCATTTGCCATATCTTTAATAAATTTGTAGCAACAAGTAGTTAAATGAAGCTATAATTTATTTATTCTAATTTTTTTTTAACAAACTAGGTTGAATAATAGACTTATAATTTCTTGATGTTTAAAAGAACTAGGAGAAAATTAATATAATACTTTGTAAAATTTCACATAAAACTCTTCTAATTCTTATTGATTATTTATCTTTTGTCCTTCAACAACATAAGTTTTTGAAATACAAGTTTTAGAAGATTAATCCTCATGTATCTTGTATCTTATTCTAGATTTAATTCTCCAATCTTCATATCTCTATTTAATCAAATTACTTAATGTTGTATAAAATATTTATTAATATTTTACAAATATGTATATTTTGTAGGTATTTTTGAAGGTTTTAATGAATTACTTCTAATTTTTTTTTGATTTTAAATTCTATCCTAATTTTCTAAAAATAATATTTTAAGAATTTTTTATAAAAATATATAAATTATTATAATGTTTTTTTCCAAAGTAGCCTTCATATTATGCAATTGACCAAATTAGATGTACTTGACTAAAAATTCTTAGATCTTTAAGATAATAAACATCTAAATTGTCTAAAGACTATTTAAGAGAAGCTAAGAGAAGTTGGATAATAAATATTATAAAAAAAAGATTTGATGAAGCTAAATCTTTTCTAACATGATATAAGAGAATTTTGTTTTAAAAACATGCCATATTTCCTATGCTTGATTTATCAAACATTGCCCATACTTTAATACCATCTCTTTAATGAACTTAAATAAACTTTATATGATTTTCATTAAAAACATAATCTTACAAATATAATCTATTCTTGAAAAGTATTTTTTCTACTTCTTGTCAAAATCTTTTTATAGTTTTAAAGTTAATTTATAAATAATTCTATTATATTCCAATCTCTTTTTATTATCTATTGAATATCTTTAAATAATATATTAAAAATTTATATTTGAAGATAATTTATTTTTTATATTTTTTAGAGGCGTAAATACTAAATATTCTAAATTATCTTCTTGAGATATTATTCAAAGTGATCTATAATACTTGCTTGTCCGTAAGAGTCCCTATATTAGAAACCATATATTTGCTATATAGTAAAATAATAATACAAATAAGTCATGCACCTATGCCATTTAGATTCTTATAAATATTTAAAAAAAAACATCTATTATATAAAAACCTACATTTGGCTATAAGAAGTAAATAGAAGTAGAAGTAGATAAAAACATGTTAGGTAGATAATATCTTCTTTAAGAAACTTTGAAGAGGTTTCTTATACATCAAATAGATCTTTATATTATTTTATATATGACGCATGATTATTAAAACTTATCCAAAAAATTTCTTCTTTTAAAAAACCATATTAGAAGCTATTTATAACTTAGGTATTTAGATCACAAGCCTTGTGTCTTTAGAAAGCTTTTTCACAATGCTTTCTTTATAGATCATATATATTGAAGTAATATAGAGGTTGTTCTCAATCTTGTTAATATATTTCTTGTATTCTAATCTTGATTCAAGATTCTTTAGTTTCTTTGTATTTGATAATAATCATTTTGGTTCTTTTCTATCTTTTATTTATCTCTTCTTTATTTTCTTTCTTTCTTTTTAATAAGATATGAATGTATTTTTTTAAAATTATTATTATATTTAATAATAATTTAATAATAATACAAACTATCTAAGTATTTATTCTATAGAAATTATATTAGAGTCTAGATAAAATATTATTATATAATCATATAATATATGAGTATTTTTAGATTTATTCAATTATTTTGTAAACTTATCATTTTATATTTTTAGCCAAGAGTGGTGTGATAATTGATAATATTGTATTTTTAGCCATATACAAGGTTTATTATAAGTGATTAATATGTAATAGGAAACTCATTATCTATTACAAATCAAATTAAGAAATTAATGCAAGATTATAATAAGATAATAAGATTTATGAGTTTTATTATAAAAAAATGCAATATAAAAACAAGAATAAGACTAGAAGATCCAAACTATCCACAAGACATGTGTTGTCGAGGCTAAAGAATCCATTAGCCTTAATACCTATATATATTAAAAATTAGAAAGCTTCCAAATAACTTCTTATATAAGATTTTATTCCCAAGCCATCCTAGGATGCTTCTTAAGTAACTTCTTTATTACTTTGATGTATAAAAATTCTAAGAAATTTTTTTGTGACTTCTTACATTCCTTGAAAATCAAGCAACCTAGAAAACCTTCTTTAACAACTTCTTGGAAGCTTTTACAATCTTTTAGGATCTTCTAATTTTTTAAGATCTTCTAAAATCTTCTAAAATCTTTTAGAATCTTTTCTTGATGGATATCTAAGACATCACCTCTTCTTTTAGTTCTGAGTTCTCTAAAGAGTAATAAAGCTAAAATTACTCAAAAATGTAAAAAATCAAAGATGTGTCTTATAGTCTATGCAACATATTCAAATTATCTTTTATAGGTCAAAAGTCTTATTGGTCCTTGTAACAAACAATAATAAGCAATATCCTTTGTTTGAGACCAAACTTGCACTTCTATATCTTTATTATAAAAACATCCTTCAAATATAGCTTTTAGACAATCTTTATGAGTAAATTCTACTTCAATGATAATTACTACCAGTTGGCTACTAGATATTCTTCAACATCTTTATGGATCAAATAATTTTCTTTCTTAAGATCAATAAAATAAATTATTTGGCTGAGATAATATAACTTGTAGAATGTCATCCCTTTGGCTATCCATGGTTGAACTACTAAGCTAAAATAAAGATAGATTATTAAACTCAAGGTTAAATACAATGGATTTGGATTTTTTTAAAAACTTATATTGTAGTTTTAAATCTTTTATAATTATTATTTTTAATAAAGAAATTCAAAATTTTTAAAAAATATTATTATGTTATAATTCAACTACCTTATAAAAATAATATATATAAAAATATATATATATAAATATATAAATATATATATATAAATATATATATATAAATATATATATATAAATATATATATATTTTTTTTAATATATAATTTATTAGACAACTGAGTGAGAATTGTATTAGTTAATTTTAATTGATTACAAAATGTGATTAAATTATTACTTTGGAAGGAGTCTATTTAAAAAGGCTATTATAGAAATTTGTACAATCTTATTTTTTTTTTGATAGAGACTTTTGAAGTTGATTTTATGCTAATAATAATTTTTATATATTTTAAATCACATTTATTAGACATTGATGATTCTGAAAATCTTATTTTATTTCTTTCATTTGATGTTTAGAGCACATACTCTATATATCTTCTTAGGAAAAAAAATAGAAACGAGTTTTAGTATTAAAAAGAATAGTTAGGCCATCTATGTAGATAAATGGAGATGGATGATAGAAATTTCCATTCCTATTGGTTAAAAATCATACCTAATAGACTTCAAGGAGACTATATGAGACCTTATTAAGAATTAGAGTTATTCTTTTAGAGAATTTGAATATCACACGTCAAGATCAATAAGTTTGAGTTTTTGGATATGATTTTGGTCTAAAAATTGAGTGATTTGGAATTTTTATGAAAGAAATATTGGCATTCAAAGTCAAGGTGTCAATTTTGTCTTTATATCAAAGATATAATCTAAAAGAAGATATATAAATCAATAAAACCTATATCAAAGGAAAATAAAAAAAAAAGAAAGATAATATATACATTCAAGGAGAAATTGGAATGGCTATTGCTAAAGACTAGAAAATATAAAGACTCTTGAATTAGACTAGAAGCAAGAAAGGAGTTGATAAGAGTGAAAAAGGCTTCATTCTTGTATCTATATATATTATCTATATAAGAGCTATGTGGTAGTATTCTATAGGATTGTCAATACATGTCCAATTTGTAAGATACATGTTAAACTTGCAAGACAAGTTTCTTATATGTATGCCACGTATTTAGCTTATTCTACAAGCTACCAACATATGTAATATATGGTTAATTTGTTGGCCAAGTTTCTAATCTATTAATCACCTATAAACATATATAAATATGAAATCATATCTATGAAGCTTTTAAAAAGCTTTTCTATAATATGTTATTAAATTAACCTACTTTTATCTACTTCTACCTATCCATATTAATTAGATAATTATTAGAGTAAATCTTATGTTCTTAACATTATCCTCTTTTTTAAAAATGAGTTCCATAAAGAGCAATGATTTTATGTTGAAAAAGTCCAAGTGTTAGGAACATAGTCTTAGAACCTTCTAGAAATTAGAACATTCTAGAAGCAAGTCTCTGGAACCTTCTAGAAGTTGCCATTATCAGTTAGAGGAAGTTTCTTGAGAAGCTTCCTAACTAGTAGAAGTTGCTTGAGAAGCTTCCTAATTCATGGAAGCTGCTTGAGAAGCTTCCTAATTCATGGAAGCTGCTTGAGAAGCTTCCTAAGTTGTTGGAAGTCGCTCAAGAAGTTTCTTATTTAGAAGTATATATAGGAGTCGAGGCTGAAGAGTTCTTCAATCTCGACAACACATCTCTTGGAGCTCTAGCTCACCTCTCTGGTATTGCTCTTGTACTCATCTGATCAATCTAGTTCTTGCCAGTTCTCTTTGAAATTTTTGTTTAGATTTCCTCTTTGTATTATGTGTCTGTGACAGTTTGTCGAGACTGCTCTCATCTTAGATATTAGAGCTAGTCCTTCTTGTTAGAGTATGGATTACCCCTCTTCTTGAAGGTATACTAGTGTTTTAGAGGTTGCGGATTACCCTCCTCTAAACTGATATCTCTCCTATTACAATATTAGAGTCTTATTCTTCCTAGAGAGAGTGGATTACCCCTCTTCTTGAAAGATTTTAGACGTTGTCATGTTGTAAATCAAAACATAGTGTGAAAAACATAAAAGAATGTATTAAAATAAAAAGATTAAGATTAGAAGAAAGGTTGATAGAAAATTAGTAGTAAGAAGATACAATGGAAATTTACCTTGAAAAGTGAAATTTCTTCAAGTTAGTAAAAAAGAAAAGGTTGAGGAAGTGGAAAAGATATGGGCTAAGAGGTCTTTTTGACCAAGAGGATAAAGAAGACCAGGAGGGAGATGACAAGGAAGGGTCGTGAAGAAGAAGGAGGAGAGTTTTTTTTAGAGAGATAGGGTTTCTTTTTGATAGGCAGTATACGTTTTTGTATATAGAAGAAGCTTAGAGAGGATTTTAGGTGCAAGTTTTTGTAGGTTTGTAGTAGACAAGATAAAGAACTCATAGAGACAATTCTCATGTCTTTTGATTAAGTATCAAGGGAGATATGAGTCGTGAAAGTTGCAAGTGTTTAAGACTAGGGCAGAGAGGGTTACTAAATTTCGGGCCTTGGTTCTTGGAAACCACTTAGACTTTAGTGGCGAAATTTGTTGGGTTTTTGTTCCTTATAGAGTTAACTAATTTGTGTCAAAATCTCAAGTCAATATGACCTCTAAGCAAAGAGTTATAAGTGAAATTGTAACCGGTTTGAATGAAAAGAGAAATAGAGTGAAGGCAAGGTTGAGGGTTTGTATGGGCAGTGCATGTGTGTGGGATTTTTTTGGGTATAAAGAGATTTAGGAGACGAATTTGAGTGTGAAATTTGATAGACATGATCTATGTAAGTTAAGGAAGAGATGAGTATAAGTTTAATACTCATTAGTCTTATAAATAAAATGTTATGCTCTTTCAAAGTGACAGGGGTCTATCTCCAAATCAGTGAAGTTTGAGGGAGCATATCTTTGTGATCATAGTAGTATTTTGAGTGAAATTTGTTGGAATTTGTAGATATATGAGTCTTTTAAGTTGTGTAAAAAACTGATTGCTATTGGAGTTATATTCGAGGAGTTATGAGGAAAATTGTGGTCGGATCTAGAGTTGTTAGAAGGCAAAATTAAAGAAGAAGGATGGAACCTATAACTCAAGTTTGGAGAAGGCTCTTGGAGCAATATTTGGAGGGTGTTTACAACATGATACAAGCTATAAGCCTACCAAATTTCAGCACTTAGGTCTTCTTTAATGAAGAGCAATGAAGGTGTGAAGCAAAGGGGGTCCAGAATCAAAGGCAGCATGGAGGGATTACTTTGACAACATGGTTCTCTCTAACCACATGAGCTATAATCAAAAGGTTTATGGGGTTTGCTTCTTTACTCTCTTAAGTACCTTGTGTCCAAATTTTGCTTCAATTGATGTGATATCCTAGGATTTATGGGCAAAATTGAGGGCGGTTTTCTAAATGCAGAATATGTTAGGATTAATAAAATATGTTTTTATGTAAATTCTTCAATTTTATGAACTTTATGAATCTCATCTTGCACTTAAGAAACTAGAGGCAAAAAAGACCCAGTGTCTCTTAGGGCTAAGACTCTCACCACGACAACGTTTTAGAGGTTGCGGAGTACCCTCCTCTAAACCAATATTTTCTTCTTTGTAGAATCAATTATTTCTCTCTTTTAGAATGGCTGGAGGTCAAGGGATTAGTATGACTGAAAGTTCAGAGTCCAAGTTGGACGCCATTATGAATGCCCTTGCTATGTTATCGCAAAGAACTGCGGAGATTGAAGGAGCATTTGCAAGACTTCATAATGATGGAGCATCTGGAATAACACAATCTAGAATTCATCAACTTCAAGTTTCTATACTAGAAGAAATAGCTTTGCCTGTAATTCGACAAGAACCACTAGTTCTACAACAAAAGGAGCCTCGAGTTACCCTTCCAGATAAGTTTGATGGTACACACTCCAAGTTTTGAGGTTTTGTCAATCAAATCAGGTTAATAACAATTTTACAACCCGAACGCTATCCAACGGAGGAGTCACGTGTTGGACTGGTTGGAACCCTACTTACGGGGCAAGCTCTATCATGGTTTGCTCCTTTATTCGAGAAGGGATCATCAATTTTGAACAACTTCGAAATTTTTTTGGAAGCGTTTGCGGAAGCATTTGGCGAGCATGACAAGGCTCGATGGGCTACAATAAAGATTCGATCACTACGACAAGGGACATGCTCTGCATCAGTTTATGCATCAGACTTCAGACAATTAGCATGTGACATCAACTGGGATGAAGAAGCATTGACGGGTCAATTTTATTGGGGTTTGAGGGATGATGTGAAGGATTTGCTATTATCTCTTCCTGATCCACGAACGCTCAACAAAGCCATTAGCCAAGCTGTGAAGTGTGACAACCGCCTATTTCAGCGTCGCCAAGACCAACGCTCAAGACAACATGTGACTCGTCACGCCTCAACCATGTCAGCAAGCAGTTTGAATTCACATTCCGAGACGGACGACATGCAAATTGATGCGGTACGTGTCAAATCCCTCACTCCAGAAGAGAAGAAGCGGCGCATGGAAGAAGGACTATGCTTATATTGTGGTGAAGAAGGCCACAAGGTTGGAAATTGCCCCAAGAAGCAGAATCGACGCATTGTCAAGACCAGAGGCACGTTTTTTCAGGAAAACAAAAATGCCCAGCCACAATAGGAACCGTGCGATTGGACAGTCAAAAATCGCAACAACAATCGGGTTCCTCCCTCTCTACCCAACCTGCCCTTTGTTTTACAATCCCTTTGTTTTTTGGTCCTCAGAAGCTTAAAACTTTAGCATTACTAGATTCAGGAGCATCCGTTTGTTTCTTAGACGAAGAATATGCTAAACATCATAAGATCCCTCTAATACGGAAATCTAAACCTGTTTACGTAGAAGTCATAGATAGATGACCTTTACTGTCTGGTAGTGTCACTCATAAATCAGAACCTATAGAAATAGCATTTAAGGACCATAGTAGTTATATTATCTTCAACATTATAAAGACTCTGTCAAGTCCTATTATTCTTGGTCATTCTTGATTGGAAAAGTATAATCCAACCATAGATTGGAAGTTACGAAAGATAACATTTCCAATAGAACGTTCTGAGAGTAAACCAGTTAGAAGACCCCGAATCAAAAAACCTTTATTTACTGAAGCAAGAGCATTTGTAAGATTGTCGAAGGAAGGTACATCATTTGTCATTTATGCGACTCCAACCAACGAAGAGAAGATTTCGACAGCAAGTATACCGGAGCAATATAAAGATTTTCAAGATGTGTTTCAAAAGAAGAATGCTGATATGCTACCGGAGCACCGACCATATGATTGTGCCATAGACTTGCAAGAAGGAGCACAACCCCCTTTTGGCCCAATCTACAATTTGTCACAGACGGAGTTGGCAGAATTGCGGAAGTTCATTGATGAAAATCTAGCCAAGAACTTCATTCGCCATTCGAAGTCACCAGCTGGAGCACCAATCTTATTTGTAAAAAAGAAAGATGGCTCGCTACGGATGTGCGTGGACTATCAAGGTCTCAACAAGGTAACAAAGAAGAATCGTTATCCGTTACCCTTGATATCTGGTCTTCTTGAACAACTTGGACGGGCAAGGATCTTTACAAAAATCGATCTAAGAGGAGCCTACAACCTTGTACGAATTAAAAAAGGAGATGAATGGAAGACAGCTTTCCGTACAAGGTATGGCCATTTCGAGTATAATGTCATGCCTTTTGGTCTTACCAATGCTCCGGCAGTTTTTTCAACACATGATGAATGACATCTTCCGAGAGCATCTTGACGATTTTGTTGTCATCTATCTGGATGATATTTTGATATTTTCTAAGAACGAAAAAGAGCATAAAAAGAATGTTCATCTCGTCCTTCAAAAACTACGTGAGCGAGGACTCTACGCCAAGTTGAAGAAGTGCTTATTTCACCAAACTGAGATGGAGTTTTTGGAATTCATCGCGACTACAGAAGGCTTGAAAATAGATCCCAAGAAAGTGGAAGCAATCATGTCATGGGAGGTTCCAAAGACGGTTAGAGACGTACAATATTTTCTTGGTTTTGCTAACTTCTATCAAATTTTTATTAAGAATTATTCCCAATTTGCTGCTCCACTCACTCGATTGACGTATAAGGATAAGCTCGAATGGAGACTCCTAGCAAAGAAAGCATTTCAAGATCTTAAGATGGCGTTTACAACGGCTCCGATCTTGGTCCACCCGGATTTTACAAAGGCCTTTTATTTGGAAACCGATGCTTCGGATTTTGCTTTAGGAGCCATACTTTCACAGATGGGTGCTGATGAAAAGCTCCATCCAGTTGCATTCTATTCTCGAAAGTTCTCTGCTGCTGAGATCAACTATGAGATCCACAATAAGGAGCTTCTTGCTATAGTGGATTCTTTCCAAGAGTGGCGTCACTTTCTCGAAGGAGCGGCACATCCGGTAACCATATATACGGATCACAAGAATTTGGAATATTTCATGTCGGCTCGAATTTTGAATCGGCATCAAGCTCGGTGGAATATGTTGCTATCTAGATTCGACTTTGTTATCACTTATCGACCTGGAAAGCAACAAGGACTATCTGACGCATTATCGAGGAGATCGTATCTTGTACCAAAGGTTGGAGAGGCAGCATTCGACCAATAGTGTACGACGCTATTGAAGCCAGAACAATTTTGGCTTCACGCTGCCATTGTACCAATCAATGCTGACTTCCTCAATCAGGTATATACCGCAACCATTGAAGATTCAATAGCAGTTGATATCAAGCAACGTGCCAATAATGACAAATTCAAAGTGGAGGGAGATCTTTTATACTTTGAGGAGCGGTTGTATATGCCGAAAGGACCAGTACGGCTCCGAGTTCTTCAATCTCGTCACGATTTTCCAACTGCGGGACATTTTGGATTCAACAAGACCTTAAAACTTATTTCTCGAGATTTCTGGTGGCTCCAAATGTGGAAGGATGTGAAAGATTTTGTCCTCACTTGCGACATCTGTTCAAGATCTAAAAATCCTCGACATCGCCCTTACGGACTTCTACAGCCATTGCCAATTCCATGGCGATCATGGTCTTCAGTTTCCATGGACTTTATTACAGACCTGCCACCATCGAATTCTTTTGAGAGCATTTTTGTTGTGGTAGATCGACTTACAAAGATGGCGCACTTTGTCCCTTGTAAGAAGACATTGTCAAGTGAAGATACAGCAAGGCTCTTTCTTGACAATGTGTATCGATATCATGGCCTACCAGATGATATCATGTCGGATCAAGGAACTCAGTTCGTATCAAAGTTTTGGAGATCTCTTTTTGAAATATTGAAGGTGGATATCAAGCTTTCTTCAGCTTTCCATCTTCAAAGTGACGGCCAAACGGAACGGGTGAATCTAGTTTTGGAATAGTATCTAAGATGCAGCATCAACTATGAACAAGATGATTGGGCCGCATATCTATCATTAGCCGAGTTTGCATATAACAACACCTTACACGCGTCAACTCAACAAACACCATTCTTTTCTAACTATGGATACCATCCGAAGCTTGATTTGTTAAGTCTATCAACGAATAACAATCCAGTAGCTGAAAGATTTGTGAAGTAGCTATCAGAGCTTCAAACTATGTTAAAGATGCAATTGCAGTCTGCTCAAGAGTCTTATAAGACATCCGCAGATAAACTTCAAAATCAAGCACTTATTTTCAAAATTGGAGATAAGGTATGGCTACTTTGACGGAATATCAAGACCAAGTGGCCGTGTGATAAGTTGGACTACCAGAGGTTGGGACCATTTGTCATCTTGAAGCAAATCAATCCAGTGGCGTACTGTCTGGAGTTATCAGCTGCTACAAAGGTACATCCAGTCTTTCATGTTTCTTTGTTGGAGATTTATCGAGAATCGTCTTTTCCTGGAAGAGTGCAAAGTTCGCCACCTAGTATTGAAATTGAGAACCATGAGGAATATGAGGTAGAAAAGGTGTTAGATTCGCGGTGTAAATGGAGAAAATTAGAATATTTTGTACATTGGAGAGGCTACGATATCAATGAGCGAACATAGGAGCCAGCCAAAAATCTCGCCAATGCGCCGCAAAAGGTACAAGAGTTTTATCAACAATATCCTCAGAAACCTAAGCCGGTTCGAGGATAACTTCTTTTTGAAGCTTGCTCATCTAGTAACATAAAAGGAGGGAAAAACACTACCAAAATTCATAGTTGATGTGGTTATTTTCTCCAAGATAGAATAGATCTTTTCTGATAGCCATAGTTTGGTCTTTCAACATGGATAGCCAAGAGATAGATACCATGCCAATCATATCATCTCAACCTACTAGCTCACGAAGGTGACCTCAAGATGAAGAACTACCTGCATCACGACGACGACGGAGGATATCAAGTAACCGATCACTGGTGATTGTATTTGAAGTCGAGCCTGCTTACAATGGTCAGCCAGAAGGTGTGTTTGCAGGACAATTCCACAATGAGGACACGGAAGTTCATGCTTGGTCGAAAGTTGAGGGCATGGGCCACTATCGTTGGCTTCAAGGACCGATGAACCACTTGCCTCGTAAAAGACAATTGAAATTCATAGTAGACGTTATGCGACAGATCTTCATTTTTTTGCATTGGTATTGACTGACAACAACATTGCTTCTCGGAGCCCTCGAAGCTAAAGGAGGGGGTGATGTTAGGGACATAGTCTTAGAACCTTCTAGAAATTAGAACATTCTAGAAGCAAGTCTCTGAAACCTTCTAGAAGTTTCTATTAGCAATTAGTGGAAGTTTCTTGAGAAGCTTCTTAGTTAATAGAAGTTGCTTGAGAAGCTTCCTAACTAATAGAAGTTGCTTAAGAAGCTTTCTAATTCATGGAAGCTGCTTGAGAAGCTTCCTAAGTTGTTGGAAGTCGCTCAAAAAGTTTCTTATTTAGAAGTATATATAGGAGTCGAGGCTGAAGAGTTCTTCAGTCTCGACAACACATCTCTTGGAGCTCTAGCTCACCTCTCTGGTATTGCTCTTGTACTCATCTGATCAATCTAGTTCTTGCCAGTTCTCTTTGAAATTCTTGTTTAGATTTCCTCTTTGTATTCTGTGTCCGTGATATCAAGATGTGCCAAATTATATTTGCTACATATTTTGATATTTATTCTTTTTGAAGATAATTAATAAGTCTTCTTAGCTATCAATAATGCTCCATACGAGGGCAAAAAGACCACCTTGATATTTGATCATTGTTGAGGCCTTCATAACTTTCTTCAAAAAAAACATTTGAAACACCATTAGGAGTAATTCCTACCTTTAAAAGTATCACCAAACACCAAGAGTCTCTTCTAAGGTCATGATATCAAACATATTATATCTTGCCATCAATGCATGAGAAGGAGCTGTTGGAAACCAGGAAGAGTGAGTTATTTTTACAAGCAACTGATGAAGATTTGGAGGACAAGCTGCTCTTTCATCTAGCAAATAGGGCAATTGAGAGTGGATTTATAAATAATTGGAAGCTAGTAAAAGAAACAGTAAGACTTGTGGTTAAACAATAGAAGATCAAGACTCGAGGTTGTTTATCAAGGTTGGAGTCAATACCTACATCTAAAAATCTAATGCTACCTTAAAAGGGTATTAAGACTATCAAAGATGACACTCTTGAGGAATTAATCAAGGACATATAAGATCTAAAGATAGAAATGATTGAATTGAAGAAATCTCAAATGGTAAGCTCATCTAATACATGAGAAGGTTTAAAGGGATTTGTGGAGAGATGCATATGGTGTGATAGTCCAAATCACAAGCAAGGTGATTGTCATATTTATAAGACTACAATCAAAGAAGGTATTATATATTTTAAAGAGAGCAGGATAAGACTAATAGATATTGATGAACCTTTGAAGACCACCTTTGGAAAGGAAGGTATGAAGAAGCTGATAGAAGAGCAGACAAGCAAACGTGGTATCATACATAAAAGGGAAGCAAAGTCTTATTCTATTACAATTGAGCAGAAAGCTATGAAGTCTATTTTTTCATCAAATAAAGAAGTCATGATTGAGGGAGCTGAAGCTATCAGAAAGATAATTGGATGGAATGATCCAATTGATGCCATAAGCATTAAAATATTTTTGGGTGGAAATCAACAGAATGATAATTTAGATGATATAATAGTTGAAGAAAAGAGGGATAGAGCTATTCATAAAAAAGATGTTGCTGAGCTTGCAAGCAAGAGGAAGTCTCTAAAGAATAAAGAAGCTTTTCAAGAGACAAATCTAAAAAAGATACCTTCTTTTGTTCATTCTGGTGATATACCATTACCAAAAGAGTGGTGGGAGAAGGGCAAAGAGAAGGAAAAAGATGACACAAATAAGTCCAAAGCAAATAATGAAGAAGGTGATCTATATGAAGTTTATTTAACTATGAAGATCAAGATTGGAGATGTGGAGGAGGAACAAAATTTCTTTGTACAAAACTTTGCTACATATCTGGTAATACTTGGTCAACCTTATATCACAGTTGTTAAGATGGAGAATAAAGTCTTGGATGATAATTCGCATTATGCCAAGATTCGTAGTTGTAATGGAAAGAATGTTGTGCAAATTCTTATTATAAAGCCTATTCATGAAAGGCATAGAGAAGAGCTAAGAGAGATGCTTTTAGAGCCAAGAAACACTTTTTTAGGTTTCTAAAGGGCATCCATGTAGGATAGAGGTACATGGGTGCAAAATAGATTATCTCCAAATTGCAATATAGAAAATTTTGGTTTTAGATTTTGGATTTGATTGGCAATAGATTAGTGAGTTTTCAAAGGGTTGAAGATTTGAATTTTGTAAATAAAAGAAAGATAAAGAGACAAGAAAAAATCTTAAAAAAAAATAGATTTAATTTCAAGTGATGAAATTATAATTGGAGTAATAGAAGAAGCAGGTTTAGAAGATGGTTTAATGTAAGTTTTGGAAAGCCTAGTTGCAAGCATGGATGAAGATGCTATAGTAGAGATACACTCAAGAAGGAAAATTAAAGAGCCAAGTTAGAAAAAGAAGTACAAAATTGGATATTAATTTATTCAAGAATCGTTTGTTAAGCTGAAGATTGGAGGGGGTGATTTCTTGGCACATATTGGAAGATGTGCAGGTTTGGAGGGGGTGATTTCTTGGCACATACCGGAGGATGTGTAAGTTTGAAGGGGGTGGATGTCGTACTTTAATTGCTTACAGTATGTAAAATCCACTCAAAATATATAATATGTTTATAAGTTTAATTATGTGTTAGAATGGTTAGCAAGGTAAATTGAAGGAAGTTAGTATAAGAAACTTTATTTTAGATTTTTACTTAGTTTGGTTATGGGATTTAAATTATATAGAACCTAAATATTTAGTATGAAGCCTTGAGAGAAGGTTGGGGCCTGAAAATGAACAATTAAACTACTAAGAGGCTTATTTGGAAGGATGAACACAAAGAATGAATGAATGAAGACAAGGGGTGAAGTTCTTCATTCCTATTGATCAATGGTCATGCCCAATAGGCTTTGAGGAGGCTGCCCGCAACAAGAACAAGAGTTTCGGCAACTTCAAGGAGGCCATTAAAATATCAAAGACTAGGATTAAAAAGCTTGTTTTTTGGGCTACAATTTTGGTGTAAAAATCAAGGTATTTGGAATTTTAATGAGGGAGGAGTAGGTGCTTGAAGTTAAGATGTACAAATTGTATCCACTATCACTCTTTTGAAGATTGGAGGAGTTGTATAAAAGCTTTTGGAGATCGAGAGGTGCGGCTAGAGAGATGATTTCAAGCTCTACACTTAATGTGGAAGAATTACTACATTTGAAGTTCTAAAGAAGGAGATATTGGGAGTCAAAGACAGCAAATCAAATTCCAAGGCAGTAAGTAGGCTGTTTTGTTGATAGTGATGGGATTTGCCATATCTTGAGTTTTTAAATGAATTTTTGTCTTAAACTTTCCAAGAAGATGTATTATTATGCTAAAAAGCTATAAATTAAAGTTTTATAGCATTTAGACTTTTAGATTGTGAGATATGAAGAATTTAGTACACAAGTATTTATAAACAAGGGTTTGAAGCTACTGCTAGGGTTTTGGCGATATCTAAAGATTGGTAATGAATCGACAATTGAAATTTGTGGTGTTAGTTGTGAAGAATACATCAGTACTTTATGTAAATTTGGAGTGGATTTGGATAGTTGAATTAAAAGTTATAGATTATTGAAGTTTGAAAAAAATTCTCTTCCTATGGAGGAATGAGGGTTTTAGAATATTTATTATATTTTGAGTGTTTTGAAGAAATAAAACTTATGTATTAGATGTAATAGCCCTATGAAGAAATCTTTTATATAAAATTGGGAGGTTTATTACACTTAGATCTTGGTTGAGTAATTAGTGGCAGCTAGAAGTCCAGCGCTTTCTTGAGGCAAATTCTCTCTACTACGACAACGTGAAGTCTTGCTTGAGAATGCGCTGGGAACCTGGTTGTGGAAGATAAAAAGAAAATAGCAACAACAAGTTCTAATACCTCTAATAGAATTATATAAAATTTGTAGTTAAAGACTAATAAATATGCTTAAATATTAAAAAATTTAATTAGATTTTTAATTAATTATAAAAGAATACAAAAATATCGTAAAATTTTTTTAAAAAAGATATAAAGAAATAATAAAGAATTTATAGAATAGATAGGATTTTTTTGTTTTACGATATATAGTTGTAAAATTATGAATAACCAGTAAAGCGATGAATGGACAGTTTAGAAGGCAGAATGGATGAAGTAGTTAAAAAAAGTGGTTATCATTGGTTGGGTAGCAGTTAACATTGTCAGGATAAGTATAAATTGGTTGGATATAGAAGAGTCGGGGCAAGACTGTGATAGTCGTGAGCTGAGGTAAGCTTAATGCTACCTCTTGTTTTTATTTTTTTTTATGATAGATTGTAGTGAAAAATCCAGATTACATTCCGATTGATTGTACCATATCAACTATGAAGTACAGTAATAAAACAAAAAATTCAATATATATGGATGAGTAAGAAATTGTAATGGATTGAGGTTTGAATTTGGTGTGGCGAATTGACAGCCAAAGACTAGATATGTCGATGTAGTTTGATTGTGAGTGAGAGTATTATGTTATATTAACTGTGAGAGTTGAGCGGTGAAGAAAAATATTGGAGAGATGATTTGTTTTGGAAGAAGTTCTTGGTGAGAAGTTATTTTCAGTGATTGGAGAGTGAAGCGGGTATACACAATCTATTGAAACAGTGCAACATTATCGATTATTGTTATGAGATTGGAAGAAGACAGTAGATTACAATAGAAGAATTTATGGAAGATTGTTTCACAAAGTTTATTCTTAGTTACGGAATAGCAAATTGATAGAGCGGACGGCATTGTTTTAAAGCATTTATGTGTGTATTAGACTCTCATATTTGGAAGCGATTAATTATGTGATCCTAGCAATGTATCTCATGTGTTTAGTCTTTCTCTGTATTTGAATCTTCCTTTACAGATTTATTCTAGACAGTATTAGTAGAATAAGTAAAATGACAAACCATATTTTTGGCGCCACTGCCGGGGAATTGATGATAATTTGAGAGTTAAGAATTAATTGTTGAACGAATAGTTTTTGCATAATATACGAAGATGTTCTAAAATTAGGATTAATTTGAAACTAAAGTCAAATATGTAGATAGATTAGAGATGAGAAATAATTTTACGGATATGAAGAAAAATTATGATTAATAAAAATAAAAATATTGCATTGAAAAAAATACGCCCTTTGAAAGGAAGACAAGAAAGAGTGCAAGCAAGAAATTTATTGCGGGATGAGCAAGAACAGAAGCTAAAAAAGAAGTGTCAATAGAGTTGGATTAAACCATAGTTGCATGCTTGTCGGTACATCCGAGCATACCCAGAATATGAAAGATCTTTAATATTTCAGACATATATACTATTAACGAAATTGCCAAGAGCACTTGCGGATAATTCAACAAATAGCCCAGCGTATCTTTAGAGCCCATTAATAGAAAGAGAATAGAATATAAAAGAATTGGGTACTCCATTGGATACTTTTTCAATAGTGGATACAATCGATTCTAGTAAGACTAATTCTTCAAAATGTCATGAATTGCTTGCTAATAAGGGCTAATTTAGTGTGTTTTAAAACCCGTCATTTTTACCTCAACTTCAATCAATAAAATTATTTGTAGATAATAATAGCAAATTGTAGAGGCTTGGAAGTTCAAAAAAATTAATTGGGAGAAGCAATGTTTATTTTAATAAGAAATTGAGTGGAACATTATCACTTTCAATGGCAACGGGGGATCTAGTAGTTCCAATTGTGGTCCAAATGGATGTGGTGGATGATTGTACAATTAGCTTAGCTCCATTACCTATCTTTAGAGGTTTGCCAAGAGTAGACCTAGATCAATACTTGTCTCAATTCTTGACTGCATGTATAGCCAATAATGGTAGAACTGAAGATATTTGGTTGACATGGATGCCAGCGATCTTGAAAGACACGGCATTTGAATGATATAATTGCCAATCCGTGGGTCAATTTTCTGATTGGGAGGCATTGAAAAATATATTTTTGATTCATTTTCAACCATTAGGATTTGAAGAACGTCTCAGGGAAAGATTAATGAATAGCAAAATAGTACCAAGAAAAGCGGTATAGTCATATTATGGCCGAGTAGCAGATATCCTTTGTAAATGGCCAAATAACCAAATGCGGGATTCGTTTGTTATGTCTATATTGATTAATGGACTATATCCACCAGAATTAAAGATGTTTGTAAAAGAAGCCCAACTTGCGACTGTGGCTGCCTCACTTGACCAAACTAAGGTATGGAAAGAATGTCATTATGACCAATTCTTAACCATAGGAGCCACAATGATTCTATCTCAAGGAGGATATCAAATACCAACTTGGAATGAAACAGTGAACAATTATCCAAGAATGATTGATTACGGCGCAAATCTTAGTGCTAATCTGCAAGAGATAGTGAATATTGTCCCATTGCAGGCTGTACCACTAACAACTGTAGTTCTGTTGTTGTAATACGTGCAAATTTGCTCGAGAATGCTCCGAGCACCTGGCTATGGAAGAAAAAAGGGAAATACACCATAACAAGATCCTAACAACTCTAATAGAATCTTAAACAACTTCTATTAAATCTTAACACTATTAATCAAATCTTGATCCAATCTTAAAGAAATTACAAAAGAAGAATAAATGAATCATATATTAATAATAAAAATATATATATATATATATAAAATACTAAATTTAGAAAATACTAAAAATAAAAATCTTAAAATCCTAAGTCAAAACCTAAGTCAAACCTTAAGTCAAATCCTAAGTCAAACTTTGGTCAAATCCTAGTCAAAACCTAAATCAAATCTTAAATCAAACCCTGATCAAATCCTACTCCTAATCAAATCTTAAATCTTAAATCAAATCCTAAATCAAACTCTAAATCCTAAATCCTAAACCAAATCCTAGTCAAATCCTAAGCCAAATCCTAGATCAAATTCTATTCAAATCCTAATCCTAATCAAATCCTAAATTTTAAATCAAACCCTAAACCAAATCCTAAACCAAATCCTAAACAAATCTTAAACCAAATTCTAACCAATTCAAATCAACCCTAGGAAAAATTAGAACCTCACTATCTGTTGATTAGATCGTTGATCTTACTTAAAACATTGCACACCTTTCAATCTCCTAGTTAGCAACAAGCATAGCAAATTTGAAGGAAATCGAACTTACCAAATGGAAGAAAAATCCTAAAAACTTCTCAAGTGTTGGCCTAAAAACTTCTCCAACCTTGATGCTGATCTTCTAGTATTAATTTCTCGTTTCTTCACCATTCAATCAGTTTTAAATCACTCATGTGTATAGAAAAACAAGTCTACTAACTATATAAACAAAAATTATTCCAATCCAACTAGCAGATTGCCCAAGATCTCAAAAATCCTAACTGACCTTCAAAACTTAATTTCCGAGACCTTGACCCACTTAAACCTCAATTACATACAACTAAACTATTAGATTCTACTCAAATTTATAGCACACATTAATAACAATAATATCCAAAAATCCACAAATTTCCAGCTGTGGATCTCCTAAAAAACTTTTGAAATTGCCTAAAACATCAACCCTATTTTATTTCACAAATCCCAAGTTGCCGAATACAACCCCGACTTTGCAAAACTATTACAAAGTCATTTTTTCTCCAAATCACTTGAAACCAACTCTTATACCAAATCTCTCAAGTCCACTGCCTATTCCTAATCTTTGATCTACAAAAGCCTCCCGGATTTGCCAAAAGCATGCGGTTTTGTGCCCCAAGGTCTGATTTCAATCCCAGCTCATAACTGGTCCTTTCCGGGTATCTATTTTGAGATTTTTGTAGTAAATTTTTCTGAAACCTCTTCTTAACTCCCTCCTATATATGCCTATATTATTTTATTTCTCAATCTACTTTGTTTTGCCTCACTTATGGCCCTACAAAGTAAATAGAAGCTCATTTGTAAAAAAGGCAGCATTAACACTCATTGGTTTTATTCCCTTTTTACTATTATCTATTTTTCTAAGATAATTTGCTATAATATTTTGAACTAAGATCTTCTATAATATACTATTTCCACATTCTTTCACCTAATAGTCACATTACATTATGACACCGTATTCCCCATACTCTCCATATCAAAAATCAATACCTATAAAAGAGTTATCTAATGAACTAGTATCGAAGGATCCAAATGAGACTTTGTTGTTAATTTTGACAAAGAAGATGGACAAATTGGCTGTTAATCTAGTAAAAGATAAGAAAAAGAGGCATAAATTGACTAATATGCGCCCCAATATTTGATGTAGTAATTGTAAGGGACAAGGCCATTTGATAATGGAATGTTCTTCACCACCCCAAAAGACTATATAATGTACATTTTGTGGAGGTAAGTATATAACTACCAATTGTTAGAATTTAAGAAAGCAATAATAGTTTGGTAATCAGAGCATGATTCAACTAACTTCGTGGGATGTTAATCAACTTCAGATAGAAAATAGCTTTGGTTAGAATAAAAATTGTGCGAATAAATAAAATAGAAATTTCTTTAATTTTCAAAATTTTGAGTATAACCAAGAGGGTGACCCCAATTCTCAAGGTTTTGTGCAAAATCACCTAGGATACTTTCAATATCCACCCATTCAGAATCTAATTTCAGATACTACAATACCAACTAGTCGATCGGGATCTTTTATCAATCCAACCTGAAATAAGCCTAGTCGATATATATCAATTGATACACCCAATATTCTTGATGGAGTGGAAGAAGATTACTTTGATATTATCATTGTAGGCAGATAGGACATTATGCTAGTCAATATTTCAATCTAAGAGCCAGTGATGATTATGCTCTAGTATGTAGAATTGTAAGCAATCTACATACACTTATCAATAGTACAATGCTCCGTTTAATGAAATCCATGAAAAAGAAGAGGGCCTTGGAAATCACTACCAATATGAAACCATAAGATATTATGAAAGATTTGGATGAAATTAAACCTTCAATTATAATAAAGTTATTATTAGTAATTATGCCAAAATATCCTTTTATATTGAATTCCTTGTTAATACAACATAAAGTTTGTAATAAAGAAAATTATGAGGTTAGTTTGAATCTTGATCCGAGAGCACCAACTATCGATGTATCAATTGATGGTATTATCATTCTTAGAGTTCAAGTGGATGGTGGCTCTAGTGTAAATTTAATGAACGCCAATACAATGGAGGAGTTGGATTTAAAATAATTATTAACCACGACATTGGTATTAAAAATGGTACATCATAGTAGGATGAAACCAATAGATATCTTAAGCAATATTGACATTGTAATCACTAGAATCATGTATGAAATTGATTATATTATTTTTTGATTACAGAGTTCTACTTTATCATATCCAATTTTATTAGTTTAGTCGTGGTTATATCAAGCCAAAGCTAGGAATGATTGGAGCTGAGGAACATTAATTATTGGAAAGACTAGAGATAAGATTATTTTACAAATATACCCAATTTAATATCATGGAGAATCTCAAATTTAGGATTGAAAAGTAATATCTGACAATGAAGGTCAATTTGATGCAGAATATGATAAAGTTAACAATACAATGTAAGTTGGTGACGATCCAATTCACATACAAAAGCAATGCATGTTATACCAATATAAAAGATCCAAGGAATATTTAATATATCAAAAAAATAGAGCAAACTTTGACCATGCTATTGCCGATTGCATGAATAATCCTGCAATAAAATGATGCCATTTGGATTATGTAATGCCCCAACAATATTTCAAAGGATGATGATACAAGCATTTTAGGATTATTTAGAATTATCGATAGAGATATTTTTAGATGATTTTTATACATTTAATACAATAGTTGACCATTTGAAATGTCTTAATAAATATTTGGATCAATGTGATAAATATGAGATATCTTTGAATTTTGAGAAGTGTCAATTTAGCATACCATTGGGAAAGCTTTTGGAATACATTGTTTCCATGGCTGGTATTGCTACTGATCCAAATAAAGTTACTTATATATTGGCTTTATCAAAGTGAAAAATAATATTGAATGTTCTTGGTTTCATAGGCCATGTCAATTATTATTAGCACTTCATTCATTTATTTATAATAATATGTCAATTGTTAATGAATCTCTTAAAAAAACTACCATTGGATGGATCTAGTCTAATTTGGACTAAGGAATATATAGTTGCATTTGAGGAATTAAAATGAAAATTGGTGTTAGTACCAATACTTATTGCATCTTATTGGATGAAACCATTTCATGTTTATGTTGATGCCTCGAATATTGCTATTAGATCCGTATTAAGTCCGAAAGATGAAAAGGATTTGGATCATCCCATCTATTATGCTAGTCGACAATTTGTTATTGCGGAACAAAATTACACTACAATTGAACGGGAAGCCTTAGGCATGATCTATTCTGTTCAAAAATTTTGGCATTATTTGCTTGGTTATTCATTTGTATTGCATGCCAATCATGATGCTCATAAGTATATGATTAATAAACCTCAATTGACTAGACGTATTACTCGATGGATGTTTTACTCCTTCAAGAATTTAATTTTACTATTAATATTTGACTAAGAAAGAAACATACCAATGTAAATAATTTATCCTGCTTATCCAATATATTAGATAATGAACCTATCAATGATGTACTTTCTGGTGCAGAATTATTTGTCGTTGACGTGATTATCCCTGAATATAGTGAATTGATCCAATATCTGATATTTCAAACATTTCTACCTACATATAGTGAGAAACTTAAGAAATGCCTGATTTTAAAAAATACGCCATATACAATGATTGGAGATGCCTTGTATAAGCAAGGACAAGATGGAATTTTATATTGCTATATTTTTTAAAGTGAAGTACATACCATATGGGAAGGATGCCATTTGGATAGTTGTGGAGGACATTTTGTTGGTGACAGCACTGCTCGCAAAGCTTTAATGGTTGGACATTGGTGGCCAACAATGTTTTCAGATGCACACCAATATGTCCAACGTTGTGATCTTTGTCAGCATATTGATAGACCTACTGGAATTTTTGCCATACTAATGGAACTAATTTTGGCACAAGTACCATTTGAGAAATGGAATATTGATTTTGTTGGACCAATAGCACCGACCTCACAAAATGGACAAAAAAGATATATTTTGATAGTGACCAATTATATAATAAAATGAGCTGAAGCGATGGCAACAAAAAATGATAATGCTAATACAGTAGCCACATTTTTACATGAGAACATTATCACTTGCTTTAAGTGTCCCAAAGAATTGATTAAAGATCAAGGAACCCATTTCATTAATTCTACAATTGTAGCTTTGAGAGCTAAATACAAGATCAAACATCGAAAGACAATTCCATATCATCCTCGGGCCAATGGGCAGACTAAAAAGACCAATAATATTTTATATAAAGTTTTAACTAAGATAGTGTCTGGTGTAGGAACGGACTAGGATACAAAATTGTTTGCAACTTTGTGGACATATCATACTACATATAAAGTGACTATCAATTCCACACCATTCCAATTAGTGTATATGCAAGAAGCAATATTACCAATTGAATTGGAAGTTTAGAGTTTAAGAATTGCATTGGATGAAGTTAAGGCTACGGCTCTTTTAACTATGGAAGCTACACAATACCACCGTAAGAATTATTATGATAGTAAATTATATTCTAAATCTTTTATGTCTAATGATCTAGTGCTTCTTTATGATAGCCACTTTTACAATTTTCCGGAGAAATTCCAAGTCCGTTGATATGGATCGTATTGAGTAGTTGAAATTTTTCCAAATGATTCAGTTTAATTGAAAGATTTTATAGGTACTCAATTTACCACACAAATCAATGGAAATTGGTTACAACTTTATTATACATAAACTCAGGATGGATTTTAAAATTGAAAGGGAAGAGGGAGTACCTTTTAATGATAGATTACCTATACTATAGGAGCATGATGGTTAGAAAAGATGGCTAATGGTCAGTTTTGGATACTATTGCCGCCCTGTATGAAAATCAGATGTGAGATTACGATACACTGGAATAGGGATTATTAATTCAAACCTAAATAAAAGGTTAGGAGCGAGCTACTTAGTGGAAGTTTTTTGCATTATTTTGAGTGTTGTTGTTTGAATTTATCTTATTCGAGTGTAGGACTTACTTCAGTAAGCAAGAGAGTAACGTTAGTGCAAGCAAGGAGTGAGAAGAAATTATTTCACAATGTCAATGGAAAGATTGAAGAGAGCTGCAGACAGAGATGAGAATATCCAAAACATGAGAAGCAAGAATAGCTTGCAGCCGTCGTCCCTAGTGGTGATCACCAACATGGAGCCAATAAAGTTGGAAATCTATTGGTTTCCACAAAGGCAGAGAGATTTTAGAAATACACAATTATATGTATTTTTGCAAGGGTCAGATAATCTACCACCAATTAATGTGGAATTGATAGCAGAGTATGTAATAAATTATGACCCGGAGGATGGTTCAAGTGTAATAAAGGGGATATTATTGTTTGCTACAATAAGAACACTTGAAGGCATGGTGTTTAATTGGACAGCCTTTGTAGCAACCCGTATCTATGTAGAGATGGGAGCAAAGTGAAAGATAGAAAAGTTTGCATCTTTGCTATGCTCCAACTATGTGCACTTCGTTATTGCATATACGTTAAGTCAACTATTAGCGGAGAAAAATATAGTTTCCCTAGTGCCGCAACAAGATGTATGGAGTTTACCAACTAGTCCAGTAGTAGCGATACAAGAAATTGGGGAATCCAATAGATTATTGGAACGAGATGCTATACTAATGAATACATCACAGCAAGTTTCAAATCGATTGACAAACGTGGTGGAGACTGAAATTCCAATTTTGAGGGATATCAATCGACTAGCGCTTCCATAGGATAGTATACAAGAAGGAAAAAATCTCATGGAAGTAATATTGGGTCAAATTTTTCAATTGCAGCTTACCGTGAGTCAGCTGGAGGAAATTTAAGGCAACAATTGGAGTCGAGCATGAAGGAGATAATGGAAAAAAGTTGCCAAATTGTAGAACAAGATCACCTTATTAGGAAAAAGGTGGAATCCAAATTGATATTATAGTGGAAATTTGTAGAGAAAAAGGAAGCTTGGACAAATGATAAAGATTGCACTCAAAGAATCCTAAACGGCCAAAAGCAAGAATTAATAGAGAATTGCAGGATATGGAATTTGGAAAGGGAGGCATTGAAGTGTCAGTTATAAGCAAAATATGAGAAAGCATCAAAATTAGAATAAGAAAAGGTGAAATTGGGAGACCAATACAGATTTGAAATGGATAAGCTGCAGGCAAAAATTGGTATCTTGAAGGATGAAGTGGCAAAATTGGAAGGCAATTTAGCCAATATCGTTCAATCACAAGTATCTGTTCCACCAATTTTGAGTATTGGTAAGATAGAGAAGAAGATGAAGCAACAAGAGCACCAATTAGAAGCAAAAGATGCCAGAATTCTACAATTAGAGGCTCAAATTTGGAAATTGGGAGCGGATAACAAGGATTTATCAGCCCAATTGAAGAACAACCATGTGGATTTATCAGAGGAGGATGAAGACTTATCATTAGAACCAGACATAGAAAAATCTTCTATGGAGAATCCAAGAGTATTCCATTTCAAAGAACCAGCTTCATAACTAAAAGTTCTTTTTATTAATTTTTTGTTTGCGAGGACACTGCACAATTATGAGTAGGGCTATGTAGAATAGATAGGATTTTTTTGTTTTATGATGCATAGTTGTAAAATTAAGAATAGCTAGTAAATTGATGAATGGATAATTTAAAAGATAAAATGGATGAGATAGTTAGAAAAAGTAATTATCATTGGTTGAATAGCAGTTAACATTGTCGAGATAAATATAAATTGGTTGGATGTGGAGGAGTCGGGGCTAGACTATGATAGTCTTGAACCGGGGTAAGCTTGGTACTATCTCTTATTTTTATTTTCTTTTGTGTTAGATTGTAGTGAAGAATCAGGATAACATTCCGATTGATTGTACCATGTCAACTATGAAATACAATAATAAAATAAAAAATTCAATATATATAGATGAATAAGAAATTATAATTGATTGAGACTTGAATTCGGTGTGGTGAATTGGCAGCCAAAGATTGGACATGTCAATGTAGTTTGATTGTAAGTGAGAGTATTATGCCGTATTAACTATGAGAATTGAGCACTGAAGGAAAATATTGGAAAGACGATTCATTTTGGAAGAAGTTCTTGGTGAGAAATTATTTCCAGTGATTAGAGAGTGAAGCAGGTGTATGCAATCTATTGAAATAGTGCAACATTGCCGGTTGTTGTTATGAGATTAGAGGAAGATAGTAGATTATAGTAAGAGAATTTGTGAAAGATTGTGTCACAAAGATTATTCTTAGTTACGGAATAGTAGAATTGATAGAGTGCACGGTATTGTTTTAAAAAGCTTATATGTACATTAGACTTTGATGTTTGAAAGCAATTAATTATATGATCCTAATAGTATATCTCATGTATTTAGTCTTTTCTTGTGTTTGAATCTCCCTTTATAGGTTTATTCTAGGAAGTATTGATAAAATAAGTAAAACGACAAACCATAGAAATCTTAAAGAATTATTAATGTAAATTCAAAAAAAATATTAAGATAAAAATCTTTTTTAAATATTAAAAAATAAAAATTATAATCAAATTCTAATAAAATTTTAGTCAAATCCTAATTAAATCCTAATCAAATCCAAATCAAATCTTAGTCAAATCTTATTCAAATATTAATCAAACTTTAATCAAATCCTAATCAAATCTTAGTCAAATCTTAATAAAATACTAGTCAAATCTTAATCAAATCCTAATCAAATCCTAATCAAATCCTAATCAAATCCTAATCAAATCCTATAATAGATTGAAATCACAATGGCTAATGATTTAACTATTGATCTTAGCTCAAATTATGCATATTTTTTAATAATTAAATTAACAACATGCGCAAAATAATTAAAAGAGATCCAACTTATCAAATAGAAATTAAACTCAAATTTCTACTCAAGTGTAGGCCATCCTCATTTTCCAACTTTAATGTTGATCTTTCAACATAAATATCTTTTTTTAATATTATTTAATTATTTTTAAAATTCATATATAAATAAAAAATCTAGTCTACTATCCATATAAATAATTCTCACCTCAATCCAATTAGTAGATTGCTAAACATCTGATAAACCTTCACTGACCCTTAAAATCCAATATCCGTGATCCCGATCCACTTGAAGTTTAATAATCTTCAATTAAACTATTTGATCAAGCTCAAACTTATAATATGTACTTACTACAATTATAGTCACAAATCCACAAATTTTCACTTATAGATCTATAATCAAACTCATGAAATGCTCAAATTTATAAATCCCTTTTTACTTCATAAAATCTAGAGTCACCCAAAACAACTCCAGATTTTGCAAACCTCTTACAAAGCCAATTTCTATCCAAATCATATAAAATTAATGCTCAAACAAACTTTCTTAAGTTTGCTCCCTAATCTAACTCTTTGATTTGCAAAAGAACTCTCCACCCACCATAGGCATATAGTTTTGTACCTTAGGATCTAATTTTGATCCAAGTTCACAACTGGTCCTCTCTAAGTATCAACTGTAGAAATTTTGAGGTAAATTTTATTAGAATATATTTTTAACTTATTTTTGAAGATGCTTATATTATTTAGTTTTCTAATCTACTTTATATTATCTTATTTATGGCTATATAAAGTAAATAGAAGCCTCTTTTATAAAAAGGTAGCATTAGTATTTTTTTAATTTTTGCTACTTTCTTATCTGTTATCTATATTTTTAAGATAATTTTTTAAAATATTTTCATTCAAACTCGTCTATAATATAATCATTTCTTTCCTCTTTTATCTAACAGCCATGCTATTACACCGCAATAAATATAAGATTTATTCTAATAATTATTTAATTAATATAAATAGATAGAAATAAGTAAAAGTAGATTAATTTGATAATATCTTATAGAAAAACTTCTTAGAAGCTTCATAAATGCAGTTTCACCTTTATACATGTCTATAGGTGATTTATAGATTAAAAACTTAGCCAACAAATTAGCCACATGTTGGTAGCTTGTAGAATAAGTTAAGTATGTGGCACACATATAAGAAACTTATCTTGCAAGTTTGACATGTATCTTACAAATTGGACATGTATTGGAGGTCCTATAAAATGCCACCATTTATTTTTTAAGTAGGTAGTATATTTATAGATAAGAGTGAAGCCTTCTTTACTCTTATTAACTCCTTTCTTGTTTTTAGTCTAGTTCAATAGTCTTTTTATTTTTTAATCTTTTATAATAGCTATTCTAATTTTTTTTTGAATATATATACTTATTTATTTCTATTTTATTATTTTTTTTTTACATAGATTTTATTGATGTATACATCTTCTTTCAATTTGTATCTTTATTAGATTGATAAGAATGCACATATAATATTAGAGCTTTGTCTTTTTTTAATTAAAAGTAGATTATTCTTTTTTTTAATAAGACAAAAGTGTATTAGAAGTTATAAATTATCTACTTCTAAATTGACATTCTTTTTTTTAAAAAATTCTTTGTTCTTGAGTATATTATTATATAGTGAAAGTTGACATTTTTCATTCTAATATATTATTATGGCAGAGCTTACTAAGATAAAAAGCGCAATGGCACAAAAGCAAGAAAAAATGAAAGAGTTAATGCTTACAATGCATCAATTCAATATACCACCATAAGAAACAACAAGATTAATAAGAAATGAAGATATAGAGATGATTGGAGCTGCTTCAATGTCTACACTAAGCCATATTACTTCACCTACAATGAAATACCATCAAGCATCAAGGAATCAAAAATTAATTTACTTGAAAAGTTTGATGGCACAAGATCTAAGTTTAAGAACTCATCAATCAAGTATAACTGGAGATTGAACTTCAACCTCAAAGTTATCCAACTCAAGAATCACAAGTTAAATTTATTGAAAGATTACTTTTAGGTTTTGCTTTATTGTGATTTTTATCTTTCTTTGAATAATATGATTCAATATTGGATAATTTGTAGATATTTTTAATAAAATTTTGATATATGTATGAAAAATATGATGCAATTCATATTGCAACCAACAAAATTTGTATCTTATAATAAAAAAATTGATTAGTGATATTATATGCTTTATAATTTTTATAATTAGCGACTGATATCAAGTGAAATGATATTGCATTCATCAGCCAATTTCTCTATAGATTATAATATATTATAAAGAAATTGATATTCAATTTATCCAATCTTTAAACATTTGATTTAAACAATTGACTTTGTTGTGAAGTATGATAGTTGATTTTTTGAATTTTGAACTAAAAATTGGACAAAGGAGCCTCAATATTATTATAATATAGTGGTTATACTGACGTCTTCTCAATACGTATATTCAAAAATAAAAGACATGCAAATTGATGTGATACGTTTTAAACCTCTTACTAAACAAGAAAAGACTTATCATCATCAAGAAGGATTCTACTTATATTATGGAAAATCTAAGCACATTATTCAATATTGTCCAAAAAAATGACATAATGAGAGGTATGGTTGTCAAAGAAGACAATATATTGAAAATCAAGTTTGTCTAGCTATAATAGACACTATTGTCGTGTTGTAATACGTTTATGTGATAAAAAATATAAAGAAGAATGATTTCTACTTAACATTCAATTATCTTGATTCAATAAAAATTCAAGATACTTAAGAAAAGATTTATGAAAGCCTCTTAGATTATTTTCTTGTTTTAATAGCTAATAGGTAAAAATTAGTTATTAAATTTTTCTTTTAGGTTGTAAAAATTCTTTCACTACTTTTAAAACGCCATAAGTTAATAAAAATAGGATAGAAGAGATAAATAGTTAATATGGTTGATATTAGGATTGAGTTGAGAATAGGTTTAAGCTTAAAAATCCTTAGAATAAGTTAGATTGATATTCAAGGATCGATTGTGTATGAGACAAGATCAAAATTAGACCTCTAGCCACAAAAATAGCCACCAAAAGCAAGATATTAAGTCATTTGGAGATTGACAATTAAGATTGAAGAATTAGCTTCAAGCTTCTTCTAAAGGCATTAGACTTATTTCTGTAGGATTTGAGAGGACCTAGCAATTGCTATCTAAAGTGAAGATTTGTATTGGAGATGAAGTTTTTATGCAATAAAGTTAAGACCAGTACTTTCAGCTATTGTGTGCAATTGAAGTGAAATCTATATTTAAAAATTTGAAAGTATATGAATGATTAAGTGTGCTAAAATTGAATAAAAATTTATAATAATCTAATGGTGCAATTGGAATTTACATGATCTTTAGTACGCTGTCGTGTTGTGATTTGGCTACTATATGAAAAAAATGTACATGTATATTTGATATACAATTTACTACATAGCTAAATGAAAGCCATATTAGTAGACTTTTATTGCTTATAGGATGTAATTAGGTTGCTAATTTAAAAAAGATCTATTAAAAAGATTATTATTAAGATTTGTATGATCTTATTTTCTTTTTAGTAGTGAATTTTGAGATTGATTTTATATTGATAGTAATTTTTGTATATCTTAAGTCACCTTTGTTAGACATTGGTGATCCTTAAAATTTTAGTTTACTTCTTTTATTTGGTGCTTAAAGCACCAAGTATGTAAATCTTATAAGAAGAAGGGTTAGAAAAGGATCTTTAGTATAAAAAGGATAGTTTGGCCATCTATGTGGATGAAAAGAGGTGGATGATAGAAATCTCTATTCTAATTGGCCAAAAATCATGCCCAATGGGCTTCAAGGAGGCTGCCCGAGGGTTTATTAGGAGTTAAGGTTTTTTTTTCAAGGGGAGTCAAATATCAGAGGCAACAATCATAAGGTTTACATTTTTGGATCTGGTTTAGGTGCAAATTTTGTGTGATTTGCACTTTTTATGAAGAAGTTATAAGTGCTCAAAGTTAAGGTGTCGAATTTAGATCTACTGTCACTCTTTTGGATATAACTCGTGCATATAGAGAGCAATCAAGGATCGGCGATTAGGGTTGGAGAGAACACTTTCACGGCTACATTTTTTATAGAAGCTTGATAAAATCTAAGCTAAGATGAAGGAGATATTGGGAGTTGAAGTTAGTGCTTACAGACTTAAGGGCAGTAAGTGACCCACTTACATAATGGTTATATTTTGAGCTATATCTTAGGCAATTTGATAGATTTTTGGCTCAAAATTTTCAAGAGTGTATATGTTTGTATCACAAGACTATATAAAATAAATTGTGGCATTAGGGTTTTGGATTTGTGAGATATAAAGAAAATAGTGCTCAAGTGTCTCTGAGCTAGGGTTTTAAGTATCTACTAGGGGTTTTGA
This sequence comes from Physcomitrellopsis africana, assembly GCA_036785485.1. NCBI lineage: Eukaryota > Viridiplantae > Streptophyta > Bryopsida > Funariales > Funariaceae > Physcomitrellopsis > Physcomitrellopsis africana. The sequence continues at coordinate 43,118 of JAWRVF010000888.1, forward strand.
AATATCGGACGATTAAAAATAAATTTATGGTTGATTCTTTCTTATAATGAAATTTAAGAGAATCATCTACACTTTGAATTAAAATTTATAAAAACTGAACGGTTGGATCAAGAGTTATTGAACTCTAAAGTTCAACAAGAAAGAAGTCCTTGCGGGTGAATAAAGTTTTGAAGGGTTTTTGTGGAAATTTGAATCCTTTTTGTACAAACTTATTTGAATACAAGAAGGTTTATATATATAACTTTTTTTTTGTGATATTGTTGTATTATTTGTCTTTTTTATTAAGGACAAATCACCTATTGGATTTTTGCCATCAAATTTCAAATAAACTCTCCATAGCCAAGTACCCAATGTATTCCCAGATAGAAGGCCACGTCATACGACAACGCAAAGGTACTAGAAATTGGCAGTTTAGAGTTATTTAGGAATTTTGCAATATCTAAAGTTCTATCAGTCAAATCAATGTAAAATTTGGCACAATATTAGAAGACTTAAAGAATAGGCTACATACCAATTTTTAGCTGAAGTTAACAATTAGAGAAGGAAAATTTATTGCTGGGATATCTACATCAACTTCCAAGTTGGCGGCCAAGTGATATCAGTGCGGTTTTTGGTTAATTTTTAATAATTTGTAAGTTGGATTGGGTTGAAACTTTCTAAATATATAGAAAACTTATATTTTCATTCATATACATAATTTCATATCAAGTTAACAATCAAATTGAAATTCATAGCTTACTGAAGTTCACTAGCTAAGGTTAGGACTTGCAAAGAGAAATCTAAGTTGCTTGATTGTGACAAGTAACAAAGAAATTGGAATTTATATGTGAATGAAGTTATTAAGAAAAATATTTTTAAGCACTTTGTATTGACTTAAATACTCTTGTATTGATATTCAAATCAAATTTTTCTTATATAGATGAAACCTATTAAAGGTTCTTGGATATTTGTAAACTGCAACTTCATCCTCTACAACCAGATGCCTAATGCATTCCTAAACAGGACAATAAATAATACAACACCGTGTAACTAAAATCTTGTATAATTTCTATAAATCCTTTTCTTTCATCAAAACCCTCTTCTTGTTTTATAATAAATATGTGTTTGGAATCTAAAAATTATAAAGCCTTTGCCTTATTAGATTTAGAAGCCTCAACGTGTTTTTTAGATGAAAAGTTTGTTAAAAGTCATAGAATACCTTTAGTATAGAGAATTAAATCCATACATGTAGAAATCATAGATGGTCATCTATTATCTTTTGAAGATATTATTTATGAAATCTTTCCTATAAATATAACAATAGATGGTCATAATAGTTACATAATCTTTAATATAATTAAATCTTCTTTTAATTCAATCATTTTAGGTTTATTATGGCTAAAAAAATATAATTTTCAAATGTATTGGATTTTTTATAGACTTGATTTTTCTCAGAGCATTAATAAGAATCTTATTAATCAAATAAAAATTCATAAATTTAATATAATAAAATCCATACATATAGATACAAAAGCTTTTATAAATATAAGAAAAGAAAGATCATATTTTATTATTTATGCTACATCTATTTTTTATAGTGGAAAGACTTTAAGTGGCATTTTAAGCCATTACCAAGATTATCAAGATATTTTTGAGAAAAAAAATATAGATATTCTTTTAAAACATTGTCCATATGATTGCTCAATCAATCTCAAAGAAGGAACTCGGCCTTTATTTAGACCAATCTATAATTTATCAAAAAATGAGTTAGTTGAGTTCAAAGAATACATTGATGAAAACTTGGCTAAGAATTTCATACACCATTCAAAATCTCCAACAAGAGCTCCTATCTTATTTGTGAAAAAAAAAGATGGATTACTATAGTTGTGTGTAGATTATCAAGGATTCAATAAGGTTATCATTAAAAATAGATACCTTCTATTTTTAATATTTTGATTTTTTAATCAACTAAATCAAACTAAAATCTATATAAAAATAGATCTATAAAAGACGTACGATCTAATTTGTATTAAAAAAAGAGATGAATAGAAGGCTACTTTTTTAATAAGGTATAGATTCTTAAAATATAATATTATATCTTTTGGACTTATAAATGTATCAATTACTTTTCAACATCTCATGAATGATATTTTTTGTCAGTTCTTAGATAATTTTGTTGTTTGTTACTTAGATAATATTTTAATCTACTCTAAGAATGCAAAAAAGTATGAATTATATATTTGTTGTGTGTTACAAAAACTTAGAGATATTAGATTATATATCAAGATGAAAAAGTGTATATTTTAGACTATTCAAGTTGATTTCTTAGGATACATCATTTTGAATGATAGTCTCAAGAAAGATCCTAAGAAAGTCCAAATAATCATAGTTTAGAAGATTTCAAAAATAATAAAAAATGTGTAATGTTTTTTGAGATTTATCAATTATTATCAAACCTTCATCAAGAATTTTTTTCAAATTGTAGCTCTACTTACACACTAAACTTATAAGAATAAATTCAAATAGAATAAATAAAAAAAATTATTATTTAAAGTTTTAAAGATAATTTTTACTTTTGTACCAATCTTATATTATGTTGACTTTTCTAAAGCAATTTTTTATAAAAATAGATACATCAGACTTTACTTTGGATATAATATTGTTACAAATAGGAGTAGATGATGAATTCCATTTAGTTGCTTTTCATTCCAGAAAATTTTCAGTAGTAGAAATCAACTATAAAATCCTTAATAAAGAATTTTTTGTAATTGTGGATTCTTTTTAAAAATGGTATTAATATTTGAAAAGCACTTCTAATCTAATCACCATATATACATATTACAAGAACCTTGAGTACTTTATGTCAACATGTGTGTTATATGATTTTCAAGTTCATATGATTTTATAATCTTGATCATAAATCATTTCATAAAGATGACATATTTTGTATCATATATAAAATCTATCATAGATAAAAAAAAAAAAAAAAATAGCTAAATTCTTCTTTCACAATATCTATTGCTATCATGGATTATTAAAAAATATTATATTAGATAGAGAGATATAATTTATATTAAGATTTAAGAGAATCTTTTTTTAAATATTGAAGATGGATATAAAACTATCTTTAACTTTCCACCTTCAAACTAAAAGACATACAAAATGAATAAATTAAGTTTTAAAATAATATTTGAAGTATATTATCAACTATCATCAAGTTGATTGGACAATTCTTTTATCATTGGCAGAGTTTGCTTATAATAATTTAATACATTCTTCTATTTAAAAAATTCTATTCTTTGTAAATTATGGTTATCATCTACAACTTGATATTTTTGACTTTTCAAAAGCTGATAATTCTGTAGTATAAGATTTAACAAATCAATTATTAGAGCTATATACAACAATGAAGGCACAATTAAAAGAAGGTCAAGAATGGCAAAAGATCAATGTAGATGTCTATTACAAAAAAACAACCTCAATTCTATATGGGCAATAAAATATAATTACTTTGTCATAATATCAAGAATATTTGTCCTTGTGATAAGTTGAATTATTTTAGGCTTGGACCATTTTTTATTTATAAATAGATCAATCTAGTTGTTTATTGATTACACCTACCAAAATCTATAAAGATCCATCTTGTATTTTATATATCATTGCTCAAGTCATACAAGAAAGTGGATATACAAGAAAGAAGACAAATGCCACTACATCTTTTAAAAGTGGCCAGTAATAAAAAAAATTGAGGTGGAAGAAGTCTAAGGTTTAAGATAGTATTCAAATTGACTGAAATATCTTATACATTGGCGCGGATTTAATATTAATCAACATATATAGGAGCATCCAAAAATCTAGTAAATGAATCAATAAAAATTAATGTGTGTTATCAATGACATCTATCAAAACTAAAATGAAGAGTCAAAAAAGAATTTACTATAAAACAAAGCAAATTCAATAGAGATTTTATTCTATCTTATTTCATTATTTGCTATTTTTTTGAATTTTTTAGCACTAAAGAGATAAAAAATCAACAACTAATAAATTCAGCTCAAGAGCTATTGTTAATTAACTTACTACACAAGATATTATGACTATTATAACCTTCAAGATAATAGAATAGAAATGAAGATCCTGATTGTGATATATTCTTCTTTGAATTGATGGCAAGATACAACATATTTGATATCATGACCTTGGAAGAGATTCTTGGTATTTGGTGATAATTTTAGAGGTAGGAATTATTTCTAATGGTGTTCCAAATATTTTCTATGAAGGAAGTTATGAAGGCCTCAACAATGATCAAATATCAAGGTGATCTTCTTGCCTTGGTATGGAACACTATTAATGATTGAAAGGATCTATCAACTATCTTCAAAGAAAATAAATATCAGAATATGTGGCAAATATAATTTGGCATATCTTGGACTTTTTCAATATGTAATCATTATTCTTTGTGGAACTCATTTTTTAAAAGAGATATAACGTCATGGACATAAGATTTATTCTAATAATTATCTAATTAATATAGATAGATAGAAATAAATAAAAGTAGATTAATTTAATAATATCTTATAAAAAAATTTCTTAGAAGCTTCATAGATATAGCTTCATCTTTATACATATCAATAGGTGATTCGTAGATTAAAAACTTGGCCAATAAGTTAGCCACATATTGCATATAATGGTAGCTTGTAGAATAAGCTAAGTACGTGGTGCACATATAGAAAACTTGTCTTGTAAGTTTGACATGTATTTTGCAAATTGGACATGTGTTAAAGGTCCTATAAAATACCGCCATATAACTCTTAGGTAGGTAGTATATACAGAGATAAAAGTAAAGCCTTCTTCATTCTTATCAACTCTTTTCTTGCTTCTAGTCTAGCTCAAGAATCTTTATATTTTTTAATCTTTAGCATTAGTCATTCCAATTTCTTTTTGAATATATATACTTTTTTTTTTTTTTTTTTTTTCTTTAATATAGATTTTATTAATTTATGTATCTTCTTTGAATTCAAATTCCTAACAATGGATGGAGTTTGTTATTTGTTCCTATTTGTGACAACTTTATTTCAAAGCAAAGTCTGCTCCATTTGTTTTTATAAAAAATATCTTAAAAAAGTTGACACAATTTAAGATTAATATAGAAGTAAAAATTATCTTCAAAGCTTTAATTAATACTTCTGTTTCTTCACTCTACTTAAATTTATCTTTAGAAGTTAAAGATGTAAATAGAGTTGCATCTTAAAAAAAAATTTGATAGTAATTGGTAAATCCCAAAAAACATTGCACATCCTTTATTGTTTTTGAAATCTTCTAATCTATGATTGTTTGAACTTTCTTAGAATTCATTTTGAGACCATTATTCAAAATGATGTACCTTAAAAAATCAACTTGAATAGTATAAAATTCACATTTTTCTATCTTGATATACAATCTTGTATCTTTAAGTTTTTGTAACATACAACAAATATATAATTCATATTTTTTATATTTTTAGAATAAATTAAATAAAAAATAAAAAAATTATCTAAGAACTCATAAAAAATATCATTCAAGAGATGTTGAAAAGTAGCTAATGTATTCATGAATTCAAAAGACATAACATTATATTAAAAAAATCTATATTTTGTTCAAAAAATAGTCTTCCATTCATCTCTTTCTTTGATATGGATCAGGTTGTATATGCTTCATAGATCTATTTTTATATAGATTTTAGTTAAATTCAATTGATTAAGAAGTCCAAATATCAAAGATAGAGGATATCTATTTTTAATGATAATCTTATTGAACCCTTGATAATCTATAAACATCTATAGTGATCCAACTTTTTACTTTGCAAACAAGTTAAGAGATTCTATTAGAGATTTTGAATGGCGTATAAAATTCTTAGCCAAGTATTTATTAATATATTTCTTGAATTCAACCATTTCATTTTGTAATAAACTGTAGATTGGTTTAAATGGAGGTTGAGTTTTTTTTTTGAAATTGATTGAGTAATCATATGAACAATGCTTTAAAAAAATATTTATATTCTTTTTTTCAAAAATATCTTAATAATCTTGATATTGGCTTGAAATGCTACTTAAAGTTTTTCCACCATTAGAAATGTATATAGCATAAATAATAAAAAATGATTCTTTTTTTGCTGCATTTATAAATACTTTTATACCTATAAATACGGATTTTATTATATTAGATCTATGGCTTTTTACTTGATTAACAAGAATCTTATTAATACTTTGAAAAAAATTAAATCTATAAGAAATCCAATCTATTTGAGGATTATATTTTTTTAATCATGATAAATCTAAAATGATTGGATTAGAAGAAGATTTAATTATATTAAAAATTACATAACTATTATGATCATTTATTGTTGTATTTATAGGAAGAATTTTATGAGTAACATCTTCAAAAAATAATGGATGATCATCTATGACTTTTATATATACGGATTTAATTTTTTGTATTAAAGATATTATATGATTTTTAACAAAATCTTTACTTAAAAAACACGTTGAGGCTTCTAAATCTAATAAGGCAAAGGCTTTGTAATTTTTAAGTTCTAAACATATATTTATTATAAAACAAGAAGAGGGTTCTAAGAAAAGAATAGGATCTTTATTAAAAATTATACAAGATTCTAACTACATGGTCTCTATTGTAGCTGAACAAACTCATTTCTTAACATATTATCTTTTTTGACAATAATACTCCTCATTATATAGTTGTATTATTTTTTTGGATAATGTTGAGTAGTGTGCTTAGATTCTCTACAATATAAGCACAATCCTTTTTAATAATGACAAGTCTTTTTTTGTTCAATAAGAGGTTTAAAACATATTGTTGTCAAGGACATACTTATTAGAACCTTCTAGAATATTCTATAAATTTCCTAGAACTCTCTAGAATCTTCTAAAGCCTTCTAATATCTTCCTAGTGTCAAAGACATACTTGTTAGAACCTTCTAGAATATTCTAAAAGTTTCCTAAAATTCTTTAGAACCTTCCAAAGCCTTCTAATATCTTCCTAGTTAATAGAAGTTGTTTGAGAAGCTCCCTAGTTGGAAGAAGTTGTTTGAGAAGCTTCCTAGATATGAGTATATATTAGAGTCAAGGCTCAAGAGTTCTTCAGTCTCGACAACACATCTCTTGGAGCTCTAACTCACCTCTTTGGTGTTGTTTTTGTACTCATCTGATTAATCCTGTTCCTGCCAGTTCTTCTTGAACTTCTTGTTTAGACTTCAAGTCCATATTCTGTGTCCGTGATATTAATCCAGTTCCTGCCAGTTATTCTTGAACTTCTTGTTTAGACTTCAAGTCTATAATTTGTGTCCGTGATAGTTTGTCAAGACTACTCTCACCTTGGATATCAGAGTTGGTTCCTTCTTGTTGGAGTGTGGATTACCCCTCTTCTTGAAGGTACACTAGTATTTTAGAGGTTGCAGATTATCCTCCTCTAAATTGATATCTTTTTGTCATAATATTGGAGTCTTATTCTTCTTGGAGAGAGTGGATTACCCCTCTTCTTGAAGGTCCTTAGGCATTTTAGAGGTTGCGGAGTACCTTCTTCTAAACCAATATTTTTTCCTTGTAGAAACAATTACTTCCTTTCTCTTAGAATGGTTGGAGGTCAAGACATTAATATGAATGAAAGTTTGGAATCCAAGATGGACGCCATTATGAATGCTCTTGCTACGTTATCACAGAGAACTACGGTGATGGAAGGAGTCTTTGCAAGACTTCATAATGATGGAGCATCCGGAATAGCACAATCTGGGCTTCATCAGCCTCAAGTTTCTGCACTAAAAGAAGCAGTTTTACCTGTGGTTCAATGAGAACCATTACTTCTACAATGAAAGGAATCTCGTATTAGCCTTCTAGACAAGTTTGATCGCACACGCTATCAGATAGAGAGAATTCGCCTTGGGAAAACGCCAGGTTCCTAGCTGCTACTAGAACTAGTAAGGAATATGAGAGGAAGCCGTGCAAGTATCTTCTATACTTGCACAATATTTGTTCAAGCTTTCAAATTATACTTGTATTATACTTGTATAAGTCTTGTATAAATATAAAGTATAAATACTTATAAAATACTTATATAAATACTTATATAAAATAATATATAATCCTTGGTATAATACTTATACAAATATTATGTATAATATTTATTAAATACTTATATAAATACTTGATATAAATACAAGTATATATACTTGTATAAAAGGTATAAGCAAAGTATGTATGTATTCAAGTATACCTCAAAATACAACCGCATATGAGAAATACAAGTTATACAACAAGCTGAAACTAAATAAATCACTAAAAATTCATCCAAAGGTCGAATCAAGCGTGCTTATAGTCTATGGAAAGCCAATAATCCATTGTAAAACATATCAAAATTTCACAAATAGATGACTTACCATTTAAAAGTTATGGCTAAAAGAAGTAGGCACTAAAATTTCCAAGCAAATGCAAAGGCAGCAAAGCTCCTCTTCACTTCAGCCTTTGTTGTGATCACTTCCCTTCTCCAAATTGGACATGCAATAGCTTTTTAAAAAGCTCACTCCATCATCTAACTTGTTCTAAAATTTCGCATGCTTGTCTCTCAAACTCCAGATTTTGTAGCTAGTTGTTTCTACTCTTCAAACCCTAGCAGCAATTTGCCCTCTTTGACACTTCACGGCTCATAAAACTTTCATCAAAGCTCCAAATGTATTTATTTTTGTTTTTGTGGAAAGCTTACACAAGCTACTATAAGCACCTAAATTATCAAAAAGATTGAAGAGACTGTCCGACTTGGGTGGTTGAACAAAGTCTCTACCCCTCTTCATCGGGTGGCAGCAAACCCTTTTCCACTTTCAAGCTCACAACTTTTGCTCTTCAACTCCAAATGCTACAAAAGATGTCTTGATAGAAAGTTAGCACAATTTTTACACACTTTCTATAAATTTCACTAAGAAAGAGTCGAAATCAAACTTGCAGTAGCAGCTCAAAGTTTCTGCCCCTCTTCGTCGGGTGGCAGTAAACTCTACTCTACTAAAACAAGCATAATTTTTTGCTCACAACTCCAAAACAAGCAAGTGAGTAGGTTCTAGAATCCTCATAACTCAAAAACACACCCACTAATTTTTATTACAAATTCTTCTATCTCGTCGGAGCTATCTCTCTCCAAAGCTCACCACTCAAAACTGCCTCCCCTTCTCGGTCTAGCAAGAGGAGTATATCTCCCTTTCTTTCCATATTAGACTATGAGATGCCCACATGGGCAGCCAAATCCTATTGGACAGGCCTTATTCACCCCATGCTCTTCTTTCTTATCCCTCATAAGGTCTATTCTACCTCAAAAGTCAACAAGAAAGATAAAACAACCTTTATTTTTCTTCTAATTACAAAAGAGTCTATTCTAGGATATAAATAAGGTAGGAACAAAACAAATAGCCATCTTAATTCACTAACTAAGTGGCTATAATAAATCCTCTCCTTATAATATCTTCTAAAATAACCTCTAGCACTCACACATATATTAACAATAGATACAAGATGTTTATTTTATCTTTCGCATAAATGTGATATGATAGCAACAGGTTTGAGTTTCATCAATCAAATCAAGTTAATAACAGCTCTACAATCTGAACGTTATTTGACGGAGGAATCACGCGTTGGATTAGTTGGAACTTTGCTTACGGGACAAGCTCTATCGTGGTTTGTTCCTCTATTTGAAAAATGATCACTGATTTTGAACAACTTTGAGACTTTTTGGGCATTTCTTGAAGCTTGGCGAGAACGCTGTGAACTCGATGGGCTACAACACCAGGGTGATCACTTCTGACGAGGACTGGCTGCGCGGTCTGTAAATGCAATTTCCAGGCAATTGGCGTGTGACATCAGTGGGATGAAGAAATGATGAGCCAATTATTGGTAGGGACAAGCACGTGAAAAGTTTGTTAATATCTCTTCACGATCCGAACTCAACGAAGCCGTGTAAGCTATAAGCGTGTATAACCATATTTCAAATGCAAGACCAATGCTCCGGACAATATACAAGTCATCAAAGAACGTTATATCGACAAATAGCTAAATTCTGAAATTGAGCGAAGACATGCAGTTGATGCGATACGTGGAGAAAGGTTTGTACTTTTATTGCGGTGGAGAAGGCCATAGAGCTGGAAACTGTCCTAAGAAGCAAAATGGATGCAACATCAAGAATAGAGGTGTGTTTGTTCAAGATAACAAGGATGCCCAGCCTCAATAGGAATCGTGCAACTAGACAAATCAAAACTAGGTTCCTCTCTTTCTACTCAACTTGCCCGTTGTTTTACAATTTCTCATCTTTTTATCCTCAAAACTAAAATCCTACTATTAGGGATCTGGTGAGCATCTGCTTGTTTCTTAGACCAAGAATTTGCTAAGCATCACAAAATTCTCCTAGTACAAAAATTCAAACCTGTTCACGTAGAAGTAATAGATGGACGACCTTTATTATCTGGTAGTGTCACCCGTGAATCAGAACCTATAGAAGTGACGTTTAAAGACCACAGTAGTTATATTATTTTCAACATTATTAGTACCCCATCAAATCCTATTATTCTTGGTCTTTCTTAGTTGGAAAAATATAATCCATCTATAGATTGGAGGTTGCGGAGGATAACATTTCTTATAGAACAACCTGAGGACAAGCCTAGAAGAAGACCCCAAATCAAAAAATCCTTGTTCATTGGAGCAAGAACGTTTGTAAGATCGTGCAAAGAAGGCACACCATTGGTCATTTATGCGGCTCCAACTAGTGGAGAGCAGATTTCAACAGCAGGAATACCGAAATAATACAAGGATTTTCAAGACGTGTTCCAAAAGAAAAAATCTGACATGCTACTAGAACATCGACCATATGATTATATCATGGAATTGTAAGAAGGAGCACAATCGCCTTTTGGCCCAATCTACAACCTATCGCAGATGGAGTTGGCTGAGTTGCAGAAGTACATTGACGAGAACCTAGCCAAGAACTTCATTTGTCATTCAAAATCGCCAGCTGGGGCATCAATCTTATTTGTTAAGAAGAAGGATGGCTCACTACGGATGTGCGTGGACTATTGAGGTCTCAAGAAGGTGACAAAGAAGAATTGCTATCCATTACCTTTGATCTCTAGTCTTCTGGAACAACTTGGACGTGCAAAGATCTTTACAAAGATTGATGTAAGGGGAGCTTACAACCTTGTGCAAATCAAAGAAGGAGACGAATGGAAGACAGCTTTTCGTACAAGGTATGATCATTTTGAATATAATGTCATGCCATTTGGTCTTACCAATGCTCCGGCGGTTTTTCAATACATGATGAACGATATTTTTTGAGAATATCTAGACGATTTTATTGTCATTTATCTGGATGATATCTTGATATTTTCTGAGAATGAAGAAAATTATAAGAAGCACATTTGTTTGGTACTTGAAAAACTATGCGAGTGAGGACTCTACGCCAAGTTGGAGAAGTGCTTATTTCACCAAACTGAGATGGAGTTTTTAGGATTTGTTGCGACTACGGAAGGCTTGAAGATGGATCCCAAGAAGGTGGAAGCAATTATGTTTTAGGAAGTTCCAAAGACGGTTAGAAACGTACAATGTTTTCTCGGCTTTGCTAACTTCTATCGGATCTTCATCAAGAATTATTCTCAAGTTGCTGCTCTACTCACTCGATTAACATGTAAAGATAAGGTGGAATAGGGACCTCTAGCAGAAAAAGCATTTCAAAATCTTAAAACGGCATTTACTACGGCTCCAATCTTGATACACCCAAACTTTACAAAGGCTTTCTATTTGGAAACCGATGCTTCGGATTTTGCTTTAGGAGCCGTATTTTCACAGATGGGCATCGACAATTAGCTTCATCCGGTTGCATTCTATTCACGGAAGTTTTCTGCGGCTGAGATCAACTACGAGATTCATGATAAGGAATTCCTTACTATAGTGGATTCTTTCCAAGAGTGGCGTCACTTCTTTGAAGGAGCTGCGCATCCGGTGACCGTATATACGGATCACAAGAATCTGGAATATTTCATGTCTGCTCGGATTTTAAATCATCGTCAAACTTGATGGAATATGTCGCTATCTAGATTTGACTTCGTTATTACTTATCAGCCTAGAAAGCAGCAAAGACTATCTGATGCCTTATCAAGAAGATCATATCTTGTGTCAAAGATTGGAGAAGTAGCGCTTGATCAACAGTGTACGACATTATTAAAGCCAGAGCAATTCAAGATTTGTGTTGCTGTGGTGCCAATTGATGCTGACTTCCTCAACCAGGTACGTGCTGTGACCATTGAAGATTCAATAGTCCTTGATATTAAGCAGCATATTAATGATGATAAATTCAAGGTTGAAGGAGATCTCTTATACTTTTAGGAGCGGCTGTGTATCCCTAAAGGACCGGCACGACTTCGAGTTCTTTAATCTCGTCATGACTTTCCAGCTGCGGGACATTTCGAATTCAACAAGACCTTGGAACTCATTTCCCGAGATTTCTGGTGGCCCCAAATGTAAAAGGATGTGAAGGATTTTATCCTCTCTTGTGACATTTGTTCAAGATCCAAGAACCCTCGATATCGCCCTTATGGACTTCTACAGCCATTGCCCATTCCGTTGTCGGGGTAGAGAGAATTTGCCTTAAGAAAGCGCTGGGCTTCTAGCTGTCACTAATTTCTCAATCAAGCTTCAAAAATGAGGAAAACTCAAATTTTATATATGTATATTTTTCCTTTTTGAGAAATTACATCAAATACATAAGCCTCAAGTAACTAACAACATCCAAAGTATGATAAAATCCTCTAAAACCTTATATATCTTTATGTGGAAATTTTTCCAAACTTCAACATCTCATATCTCCTGATCCGACCGTCCAAACATAGTAAAATTTTACATGAAATACTGATGTATTCTTATCAACCTCTACAACAATTTTCAACCGCAAATTCATTGCGGATCTTGAGATATCTTGAAAACCCTAACAGTCGCTTCAAACCCTTGTCTTTATACACTAGCATACAAATTTCTTCATATCTCACAAACTATAAGCTCAAATTCCATGAAATTTGTATGTATAGCTTCTTAACACAAAATTTCACATTCTCCAAGAAGTTTGAGCCAAAATTTCGTCTGAAAACTCAAGTTATGGCTCAAAGCATAACTATTAACAACACAGTGTGCTTACTGCCTTGGAATTGGATGCGCTGTCTTCAACTCTTCATATCTCCTTCGTCTAAACTCAAAACTTAAGAATTCCTTCGTAATAGACGTAGATCTTGAAATCACCTTTATAACCGCACTGTCCGATCTCCAAAAGCCTCCGTAAAACTCCGCGAAATTGCAAAAGAGTGACAGTATGTATGAAATCCACTCTTTAACTTTGAATAAGTATAACTTCTTCACCCTAACTCCAAATTGCCTAAAATTTCCTCTCAAACTATACCCAAAACCCTAAACTTTACAACCCTACCTCTGAAATTGCAAATCTTGCTTTTAAAGTCGCCGAAAACTCCTGTTAAGGTCGCAGGCAGCCTCCTCAAAGCCCATTGGGCATGGTATTCGACCAATAGGGATGAAGTTCCCTATTCCTTGCCTTCATCCGACCATGGCTTGATTTCATCCCTCCCAATTAGCCTCTTACTAGCTTAAATTTTCATCCTTAAGTCCCCACCTTCTCTCAAGGCTTCATACTAAACATTTAGATCTTATATTTTTTTAAGTACCATAATCAAAACAAGTAAAAATAAAATAAAGTTTCTTCTATCAATCCCTTTAATTTATTTTACTAACCATTCTAACACATATCTAAATCTATAAACATATTAGGCATTTTGAGTGGATTTTACATACTGTAAGCAATTACAGTACGACACCGTGTCGTCTATGGTCTTCAGTTTCCATGGACTTTATTATAGATCTGCCGCCATCAAATTCATTTGACAGTATCTTTGTTGTGGTGGATCGACTTACGAAGATGGCACATTTTATTCCTTGTAAGAAGACATCGTCAAGCAAAGATACAACAAGGCTCTTCTTTGATAATGTGTATCGATATCATGGTCTATCAGATGATATCGTGTCGGATCGAGGAACCCAATTTGTATCAAAGTTTTGGAGATCTTTTTTTAAAATATTGAAGGTGGACATCAAGCTTTCTTCGGCATTCCATCCTCAAACTGACGGCCAAACGGAACGGGTGAATCAAGTTTTGGAACAGTATTTACGATGCAGCATCAACTATCAACAAGATGATTGGACTGCATATCTACCGCTAGCCGAGTTTGCATATAACAACACCCTTCATGGGTCGACTCAAAAAACACCATTCTTTTCCAACTATGGATACCATCTGAAGCTTGATCTATTGAGTCCATCAACGAATAACAATCCAGCAGTTGAAGGATTGGTGCAGCAGCTATTGGAGCTTCAAACCACATTGAAGCTTCAATTGCAAATTGCCCAAGAGTCTTACAAAGCATCCGCGGATAAATTTTGGAATCAGGCACCTAATTTCAAAATTGGAGATAAAATATGGCTGCTTCGACGGAATATCAAGACCAAGCGGCCATGTGATAAGTTAGACTACCGGAGATTGGGACCATTTGTTATCCAGAAGCAGATCAATCCTGTGGCGTACCGCTTAGAATTACCAACTGCTATGAAGGTACACCCTGTCTTTCATGTTTCTCTGTTAGAGCCTTATTCTCTGTTAGAGAATTGTCTTTTCTTGGAAGAGTGCAATGTCCGCCACCTAATATAGAAATTGAAAAAAATGAAGAATATGAGGTAGAAAGGATACTAGATTCACGGCGAAGATGGAATAAATTAGAGTAATTTGTGCATTGGAGCAGCTACGATATTAATGAAAGAACATGGGAATCGACCAAAAATCTTGCCAATGCATCTCAAAACGTACGAGAATTCCATTAACGATATCCTTTTTCTTTTTTTGTTTTTTTAGATGTTTTTTATCAATCATCCTTTTTCTTTTTTTGTTTTTTTAGATTTTTTTTGTTTTGTTTTGTTTTGACTATAGATAATAAAAGCTTTGTTTACAACAATAATGAAGAAAGGTAGAAAACTTACCAATGATGAAGAATAGGGCTGAAATGTTCACTCAAAAAGTCCACAAAAGGAATCAACCACCACTAACTCACTCCACATTCACCCACACAATTACAAGCACCACCTCACGGCAAATGCACCAAAATGTGAGGGTAAATTCACTCCTCAATCCAAAGTATAAGGTGGCTTCTATTAAGAGTTGCTTATAAATTGTGGTATGAAGTATAAGAACAATTAACAACAATGAAGGAGAAGAACAACACAAAACAAGTAAAATATGTGCAATTGAGTAATTACACACTATAAAACTAGTCACAATTTGATCACTGCAATTTCACCTAATAAAAAGCAAAAATAAAAAAATAAGAATTATATTTTTACTTAGATAATTTTTTTATCTTTCCAATGGTATAAAGAACATGTAATTCCAAATTACTATAAGTTATGACAATCCAAAGATAAAAGGTAAATAAAAGAAAAGTAAAGTGGAAAATTTTTACCTCAAGGATAACTTGTTTAAAAGGTCATGAGTTTGAACCTCACTAAGGTTCACAAGTAGTGTATAAGAGTATCCTACAAGGGCCACAAGGCCTTAGTCTTATCTTCCTACCTACATCCAAGGTGTCACAACCCATATGGGACTTGTGCACCTCCCTTCCTACAAGGACTACACTAGCTACTAGACCTTCTATTTTCTACTAGTAAAATTCTTTGTTTTATAATTTTGACTTCACCATGGTGTTTAAAAACATCCAATTAGCCTAAGAACCTTGTATGGCCTTCAAATCTTATTCCAATTCTTCATAATGGCTTCCAAGGTGGTAAAACTCATTTTTACCAAGGTCTTTAAATTGTTCTAAAAATTCCTAAAAAATTCTAAATAAATTCTATATAAATTCTAAAAATTCTTATAATGCTTCTAAAATAATAAAATCTATTTATAACTATTTTAGTCTACCTTGGTGATTTTTCATAATAATAAAAATTAATTTAAATCAACTAAAAATCCTATTTTTTATATAAATAATTAAAAAGATATGAGATTTCTTTTTCATGCTTCTTCTACTTACTAAATAGTATTTATATGTATTTAATAAGTGGTACATAAAGTTAGAAGGCCAATGTAGACATTGGTCTCAATAACTAAATGCTAATTCTTATAATTAAGAAAATACTAAATTAATTAAGATAATTACCTCTAAGACTTATTAAGATCCTATATCTTTCTCACTAATACTATTCTCTTTTATTTTGCATCATCTAAATACATCTTCACATTACAAATGTAATTTTGGAATTCTAAATATATTCTTTTATCCTAAAATTTGATGATTCACAAATAGTAAGTACAACAAAAATAACAACCACAAAACAAGGGAAGTAAAGGATATCAAATAAGTATACAATTCAAAACTACATCATAGTTTGTTCACTATATTTTCATCTAATAAAAAATAAAAGTTATATTTTTGAATAGATAATTTTTTAATCTTTCCAATGATATAAAAAATATATGAATCCGAGTTACTATGAATAAGTTATGATAATCCAAAGATAGATGGTAAACAATAGAAAAATTAAGTAGAAAATTTTTACCTCAAGGATAATTTGCTTAAGAGATCATGAATTTGAACCTCACCAAGGCTCATAAGTAGTGCATAAGGGTGTCCTAGAAGGGCTATGAGGCCTTAGTCTTATTCTCCTACCTACATCTAATGTATCACAATCCACATGGGACTTAAACACCTCCCTTCCTACAAGGGCTACACTATTTGCTGGTCTTCCTATTTTCTATTAATAAAATTTATTTTTTTTGTAATTTTGACATCACCAAAATATTCAAAAATATCCAATTAGCCTATGAACCTTGTATGGCCTTCAAACCTTACTCCAATTCTTTATAATGGCTCCCAAGGTAGTAAAATTCATTTTTACCATAGTCTTCAAAATTGTTCTAAAAATTCCTAAAAAATTCTAAATAAATTCTAAATAAATTCTTAAAATATCAATAATATTTATAAAATAATAAAATCTATTTATAACTATTTTATTCTATCTTATTTATTTTTTATAATAATAAAATTAATTTAAATCAACTAAAAATCCTATTTTCTATATAATTAATTAAAAAGACATAAAATTTCTTTTTCATGCTTCTTCTACTTATTAAGTAATATTTATATATATTTAATAAGTAGTACATAAAGATAGAAGGCCAATATAGACATTGATCTCAATAATTAAATGCTAATTCTTATAATTAAAAAAAATACTAAATTAATTAAGATAATTACCTCCAAGACTTTCTAAGATCCTATTTTTTTTTTTCACTAATACTATTCTCTTTCATTTTGCATCATCTAAACACATCTTCACTTTACAATTGTAAATTTGACACTCTAAATGTATTTTTTTATTCTTAAACAATTAATTAATCAATTTGATGATTCACAAGATTGAAGTTCAATCACCAGTTGTACTTGATATATGAATTCTTGAAACTTAGATCTTGTACCATCAAACTTTTCAAGCAAACTAATTTTTGATTCCTTCATGCTTGATGGTGTTCAATTGTAGGTGAACTATTATGGCTTGGTGTAGACATTGAAGCACCTCCAATCATCTTAATATCTTTATTTTTTGCTAGTTTTATTATTCTTTATAATAGTATATTGAACTAATACATTACAAGTATTAATTCTTTCATTTATTCTTACATTTGTGCCATTGCATTTTTTATTTCAGCAAGCTTTGCCATAATAATACAATAGAAAGAAAAATATCTACTTTCATTATAAAATAATATATTCAAAAAAATAATAATAATAATAATAATAATAATAATCTAAAAATAATATCAATTTAGAAGTGGATAATCTATAACTTTTAATATGCTTATGTTTTATCAAGAGAAAAGAATAATCTACTTTTAATCAAAAAAAGACAAAGTTCTAATATTGTATGTACACTCTTAATAATTTACCAAGGATACAAATTGAAAGAAGATGCATATATCAGTGAAATCTATATTTAAAAAAAATAATAAAATAGAAATAAGAAAGTATCTACATTCAAGAAATAACTAGAATAGCTATTATCAAAGATTAGAACATACAAAAACTCTTGAATTAGACTAAAATCAGGAAAGGAATTGATAAGAGTGAAGAAGGCTTCAGTCTTATTTCTATATGTACTATCTATCTAAGAACTACGTAGCGGCATTTTATAGAACCTCTAACACATGTCCAATTTATAAGACACATATCAAACTTACAAGACAAGTTTCCTATTTGTGCCAAAAATGTAAGATGGTAGGTTCGCAAAGAAACAAAGAGAAGATTAGAGAATAATTTCAAAAACAAAGAACTACATGGATAAGAATAAGAATTAGATCAAGAATAAAGGACTAGATTGATATCAAGAATAAGGCAACACTTTGGATTGTTCTAAGACTTATGTTGGCAAGATTGAGGTGCTCATTGGTCTTGCCTCTTATTTAAACTATAAGGCCTATGTCCTATTGGATCTTCTACGAGTATCTTAAAAGATTTTAGAAACTTGAAGAAGATTTTAAAAGATTCTAAAAAGTCTATAGGAGATTTTGGAAGATTAAAGAAGATTCTAGAAGGTTCTTGAAGACTATAGAAGATTTTTAGAAGATTAAAGAAGGTTCTAGAAGGTTCTAGAAGAATTTAGAAAGCTATGGAAGATTTTAAAAGACTACAAAAAGATCTAAAAAGTGATAATTTAAAATATGTCCATGACATCACCTTTCCTCCTAGCAATGAGTTTCACGAGGAGCCAAAGCAATTTGATGATCAAATCATATACGTAAAAAATTTAGAATTTATCAGAGTAGAAAAGCAACATATTCTATCTTATGTTTGTTGATTATTGGTTCAACACAACCCTTGAAATAGCATCAATGACTTCTAGATATAACCTTTATTAAACCAATGTCCCATCTAAGAATTTATTCTTAATTGCAACCTTCAAAATATCCCTCGAATATAATTTCTAGTCCACTTGGAGTCACCCTTCCAACTTCAAGGAATATTATCAAAGATTAGATATTTGAATTAAGATTTTTGTATTGAGGCCATATCTCCAAAGCCTCCAAACATGGCCTTATCTGACATTAGAATATTCTTTTTTTGTCTTGTCCTTATTCTTTAAACCCAAAAAATTATAAAAATTACAATGGTTTCCTAGTTGCTTCTATAGTAGAAAAGTTTTCTGACTCTTGTTCCTAAAAAGCGTCATTTAGAAGCCAAGAGATGTTGCTATCTATAAAATCTTCAATGATAATTGAATGTAGGTTTATTAGGATATCATTGATAGAATTTGCAAACTTTTTAAGGTACATTCTTGAGATTATTTGAAGATTCTTATGTTCTTTCGCTAAGTCCATAGTCCTTCCAATAAATGAAATATTCCAATTGTCAATGTTTTATATGCAAATTTAATATTTTATCCACTTTGTATTCAAGATTTTGATTGATTTTGATTGATTGATGGATTGGTGGTGGAATAGTTCTTCTAACAATATTTGATTTATAATAGGTTTTTAAAAGCAAGAAATAAAAGATTGGATAAATGCACATGCTACTTTGTAATTCCAGATGAAAATTTATTGAATTTACTTAGTATAGAATTATAAAAGATCCAAGTCTTTGATAGTCTAATTTCCATGACAGTCAATTTGTTTGTATATTTTGCCGAAGTAGCCAGACATTATCTCCTACTTTAAACTTTGGTTGGTTCTTACAATGAATGTCTATGTAGTCTTTATATAAGTCTTGAGCCGTTTGTAGTTGGAATTTTAGTTCTTCATGGATGGTTTTTAAGTAGGTAGCTTGACTTTCTACAGTAGGACTTCTGACATCTTCAATTTGGAATGGATCTACTCTAAGGTGGTATCTATAGTTTGAAAAGAATGGAGTTTGCTTCATCAAAGAATGTTTGGAGTTATTGTATACAAACTCAATCAATGGTAGAAAGTCTGTTCAATAATCTTATTGGTAATTTATAAAGCAATGAAGATATTGTTCTAAGATTTGATTCACTCATTCTGTTTGACTATCAATCTGAGGATGATAAGCTAATGAGAGATTGATCTTGACCTTCAAAAGTTGAAATAGTCCTCTCTAAAAATTTTATACAAATTATGGTCTTCAATTCAAAATAATGTCATTTGAAAGGCCATGTATTTGATAAATACTATCAATAAAAAGCTTAGCCATTTCCTCCCTAGAAATAATTTTGTTGTACGAGATAAAATATGCCATCTTGATAAAACGATTTATCACTACAAAAATTGAGTCTTTTCCATTTGAAATTGGAAGGTGTGTAATAAAGTCCATAAATAGTAATTGCCATGGACTTTTAGGAACTGGAAGGGATTGAAGAAGTCCATATGGTTGGTGTCTTCGGATCTTTATTTAGGCACAAATTTTGCATGATTGGATGAATTCTTTCACCAATTTCTACATTTGAGGCCACCAATAGTTTCTTGATATTAATTCCAAGGTCTTATTGAAGCCAAAATATCTAGTTGTTAGAAGGTCATGTCATGCTTGAAGAATTTGAAGTCTTGTAGGGTCCAAGGAAATATATAAGAGATCTTTAAAATATAACAATCTATCTTCAAATTTGAAATAATTATTTTCTTCCACATATGTATTTTATAGATATTATTGAATATTCTCTATAAATGGATCTATCTTTAGTGCTTTCTAGATTTCTGTCTTGAGAGTTGTATCTATATAGGTAGACATTGTCAATGTCTTCAATTACAAATTGGACAGCTTTAACATAACTAATTTTTGTTGATCCAATACAATGTCTCATATTCTTGGTGCAAGATATGATTGTCAAAAAAGGGCATTTATTTTTTCTTGAATTTTTTTCAGACAATATATAATCACAAAATCAAATTGAAATAATGACATGCTTTATCGTGCTTGTCAATGATTCAAAACTTGAGCACTCATAAAATACTCCAAAGTTTTGTGGTCGATATATATCATGATCTTATGTTAAGTCCCTCCCAGCAAATGGCGCCACTCTTCAAAAGCATCAACAATTGTCAATAGTTCTTTGTCATAGATCTTATAATTGATCTCTGCAGCTAAAAATTTTTGAGAGCAAAATGCTATTAGATGTAATTGATCACCATCACTAATTTGAGAGAGTACAGCTCCAAGTGCAAAATCTAAGGCATCCGTATTCAGAATGAATGGTTTTGTTGAATTTGCATGGACAAGTATAGGGGTTGAAGTGAAAGATTTTTTTAGCCTTTTGAATGCTTCTTCAACCTTGTCATTCCAAATAAATTTGTCCTTGCCTGTGAGTTGTATAAAAAGAGCCTCAATCTTGAAATAATCTTTGATGAAGATTCTGTAAAAATTTACAAATCCCATGAAACATTGTACATCTTTGATTGATGAACATTGACGTATGACATGGCCTTCTATCTGGAAATACACTAGATACTTGGCTGTAGAGAGTTTATTTGAAATTTGATGACAAAAATCCAATAAGTAATTTGTCCTTAATAAAAAGAAAAAATAATATAAGAACCTCACAAAAGAGAAGTTATGTATATAAACCCTCTTGTATTCAAATAAGTTTGTACAAAAATAGTTCAAATTTCCACAAAAATCCTTCAAAACTTTATTCACCCGCAAGGACATCTTTCTTGCTGAACTTTAGAGTCTAATAATTCTTGATCCAACCATTCATTTCTATAAAATTTAGTTTAAAGTGTAGATGATTTTCTTAAATTTCACCACAAAAAAAAATCAACCATAAATTCGTTTTCCATCGTCTGATATCTCAAAACCCCTAGCAGGTGCTTAAAACCCTAGCTCAAAGATACCCAAGCACTATTTTCCTTATATCTCACAAATCCAAAATCTTAATGCCACAAAATTTTTGCACATAGTCTTGTGACATAAACATATACACCCTTGAAATTTTTGAGCCAAAAATCTATCAAATTGTCTAAGATATAGCTCAAAATGTAACCACTATGTAAGCAGGTCACTTACTGCCCTTAAGTTTGTAAGCACTGACTTCAACTCCCAATATCTCCTTCATCCTAGCTTAGATTTTATCAAGTTGTTTCTATAAAGTATAGCCGTAAAAGTGCTCTCTTCAATTCTAGTCGCCAATCCTTGATTGCTTTCTGTATGCGCGAGTTATACCCAAAAGAGTGACAGTAGGTCCAAAATCAACACCTTAACTTTGGGCGCCTATAACTTCTTCATAAAAAGTGCAAATCACACAAAATTTGCATCTAAACCAGATCCAAAAATGTAAACCTTATGATCGTTGCCTCTGATGTTTGACTTCCCTTGAAAAAAAAACCCTAACTCCTAATAAACCCTCGGGCAGCCTCCTTGAAGTCCATTGGGCATGATTTTTGACCAATTAGAATAGAGATTTCTATCATCCACCTCTTTTCATCCACATAGATGGCCAAACTACCCTTTTTACACTTAAGATCCTTTTCTAATCCTTCTTCTTATAAGATTTACATACTTTGTGCTTTAAGCACCAAATAAAAGAAGTAAACTAAAATTTTAAGGGTCACCAATGTCTAACAAAGTTGACTTAAGATATATACAAATTACTATCAATATAAATCAACCTCAAAAATCACTACTAAAAAAAAAAAAAAGATTGTATAAACCTTAATAATAATCCATTTAATAGATCCTTTCTAAATTAGCAACCTAATCACATCCTATAACCAATAAAAATCCACTGATATGGCTTTCATTTAGCTAAGTAGTAAATTGTACATTAAATATACATGTACAATTTTTTCACATAATAACCAAACCACAACACGACAACGTTGTTTCCACTCTATAATAGTTTTTATCTTCTTTGGATCCATGAAAATCTTATTTTTAGAAGAAATATATTCCAAAAACTTGACTGATGGTTGATAGAAAGAGCACTTCTTCAATTTGGCATACAATCCGTTTTTTCCTAGTTTCTCCAATACCTTACATACATGATGTTCATATTCTTGTTTGTTCTTAGAGAAGATCAAGATATTGTCTCAGTAAATGACTACAAAGTCATCTAAGTATTTTTGTAAGATATCATTTATCATATATTGAAAGACTACAGGTGCATTTATAAGTCCAAAAGGCATAATATTATATTCAAAATGTCCATACCTTACATGAAATGTTGTCTTCCATTGATCTCCTTCTTTAATCCTAACTAGGTTATAGGCACCTTTCAAATCAATCTTTGTAAAGATCTTTGTTTGTCCTAATTCATCCAATAATCCTGAAATTAATGGTAATGGATAGCGATTTGTTTTAGTTGCCTTGTTCAGACCTAGATAGTTGATACACATATGTAAAGAACCATTCTTCTTCTTCACAAATAAGATAGGAGCTCCTGCAGGTCATTTTAAATGTCTAATAAAATTCTTGGCTAGATTTTCATCAATATATTTTCATACGGCTATAAGCTCCATTTGTGACAAATTATAAATTAGACCAAATAGAGGTTGAGCTCCATCTTGTAATTTGATTGCACAATCATAAGAATGGTGTTCTGATAATATGTCTATTTTTTTTTTTTCAAATATATCTTTAAGGTCGCAATATTGATTAGGAATATCCTACTTTAGTTGCTTCGTTGGCTCTTTTATTGGAATAGCATACAATAGAAATGCAATTTTTTTCTTTGCTACCTATATAAATGCTTTAGTTCTAAGGAATAGAGCAATACCTTGTTTCTTTTTTTGATGTTTGAATCTTACAAAAATCTTTTGTAAATTCCAATCAATATCAAAATCATATAGCTCAAATCAAGGGAGTCTAATGACAATAGGATTTATTGGACATTGAATGATATTGAAAACAATTTGTGATATTTGATCTTCTAATGTCACTTCTAATAGTTGAGTTTCTTTGATAATATCTCTTGATACAAGGTCTCATCCATCAATGATTTCAACAAGTGCAAGATGGATCTTCTTTACAAGTACTAGATTATGCTTGGTTGCAAAATTCTTATCTATAAAGCATACTGAGGCTCTAGTATCTAAAAAGACTTTAGCAGCAATCTCTTGTTTTAGGATTTTTATATATACAAGAAGTACAAAATAGGATGTCAGGTTCAAAGATAGGAAGAGACATTTTTTTAATACTTTAGATTTGGGAGTGTCCAATCCCAAGGTCCCTACTATGGTTGGATGTCTTTATTTTTTGACCTTTCTAATTTAGATGTTATATCTCTTGCCTTGAATTCTCTAGATTTATTTGGATAATATATTGTCTTGTAATTGAATCTTCTATAATATAGACATAGATTCTCTTACCAACATCTAGTCTTTTCTGCTGGTGTTAATAGCTTGAATTAAGTTGCATCAATCTGCATAGGTTCATGATATGTTAATGGCTTCTCTCATACTCTAGAAGATATAGCACATGTTCTTTAATAGATATTGCTAAAAATTAATCACCTCTCTTGTGATAACTCAAATAGACAATTATCACAAATAATGGCTTGAGCTATAAGTTCTTCTAAGCTTTTAACTCTTAACATTGTGATCAATAAATTCTTCACATCATCCTTTAGGCCATAACAAAATCAAGTCATAAAAGCCTTATCATTCCAATCGAGATTACAAGTAAGTTCTTAAAATTTTGTGACATAAATCGCCGTTGAATATTGTCCTTCTCTTAGATTTTGAATCTTCTTTTTTGCTACCCTCTTTTTATCAGTGTTTCCAAATCTAAGAGTAAATCTTTCTATAAAAGCTTCCAAAATAATATCTCAAAGAGGGATAATCTACTCTCTATCAAGATATCAAAGCTCTAATATGATTATATAAGTAGTCTTGTTAAACTATCAGAGATGCAAGATAGCGGATTAATAAAGAAACAAGGTTAAGATTACACAATAATTTCAAGAATAAAGAACTAAATAGAAAAGAACAAAAATTAGATCAAGAATAAACGACTAGATTGATATCAAGAACTAGACAACACTTTGGATTGTTTCAAGACTTGTGTTGGCAAGATTGAGGTACTTCTTGATCTTGCCTCTTATTTATACTACAAGGCCTATGTCATATTGGACCTTCTAAGAATATCTTAGAAAATTCTAAAATCCTGAGGAAGATTTTAAAAGACTCTAAAAAATCTACGGGAGATTTTGGAAGGTTGAAGAAGATTCTAGAAGGTTCTTGAAGACTATAGAAGATTTTTAGAAGACTAAAAAAGGTTCTAAAAGGTTCTAGAAGATTCTAAAAAGCTATGGAAGGTTTTAGAAGACTACAAAAAATTCTAGAAAGTGGTAACTTAAAATATGTTTATGACAATTTGTGCGCCATGTACTAAACTTGTTCTATAAGCTACCAATATATATGATAAGTGGTTAATTTGTTGGCCAAGTTTCTAGCCTATCAATCACCTATAGACATGTATAAAGATAAAATTATATCTATAAAGCTTCTAAGAAGCTTTTCTATAAGATATTATCAAATTAATCTATTTTTATCTATTTCTACCTATCTATATTAATTAAATAATTATTAGAATAAATCTTATATCCGTGACATCCTATTGGTACTCTTTGAAATATAACTTAGATATATACAAAGTAATAAAGGATTGGTAACTAAGATTAGAGAGATTACTTTCTTGACTATACATTATATATATATGGCTTTATAAATTATAAGTTGGGATGAAGGAGATATTAGAAATTGAAGTCAACACTTACAATGTAAAGGTAGTAAGTGACCTGTTTAATTAGTGGTTGTATTTTGGATGGTATTTTAAGCAATTTGATAAGATTTTGGCTCAAAATTTTTAAAAGTTTGTATTTTCATATTTCAAAGCTATACACAAAAATTTTGTGACATTGGAATTTTGGATTTTTGAAATATGAAGAAATAGTGCTCAGATGTCTATAAATAGTACTCAGATGTCTATGAAAAATTATTGGATTCTAAAATTTAGGAAGAAATCAATCTTTTATGGATGAATATGGTATTGAAAGATTTTTTTATAATTTGAGCATTTTGTGCAAATGAAAGGAATTTTTAGAAGCCAAGATTCTATAGAGGTGAAAAAATAGATATATAGAGCTATAAAAATATTTTTGATATAAAAATGAGATTTTAAAAGAAAATTATAAATTTTCTTTGAAATTATTAAGAATATAACTTATCAATAATTGATTAGTTATGATTTGACATAGAAAAGGATGTTAAGGATTTTTTAGATGCCATAGAAAAATCTTATGTATAAATCTACTTAAATATAAGAGGGTTTTACTAATACAATATTTTTTTGATATTATTATATTTATTTATTCTTTTTATTAAAGACAAATCACTTATCAAAGCTTAGCCAATAAGTTATAAGTAAATTCTCTATAGCTAAGTACCTAATATATTCTCAAATTAAAAATCACACCATATAACAATGGTCAATGTTTTGATATCATGTTTGTATTTTTTTTCTTCAAAAATATCCTTGAAGTCTTGGTATTGAATTAGAATATCTTATAAAACTTATTCAATTGAATTTCTTATTGGAGTAGCATACATCACAAATGCAATATCATTCTTTGTTTCTTACATAAAAGTAGTAGCTCCAAGAAATAAAGGTATAAAATGTTTCTTCTTTTAGTATTTTGGTCTTAAAAAAAATTTGCGCAGATTCCAATTAATATCAAGGTTATATAATTTAAACCAAAGAAGTCCAATAACAACATGATTTGTAGGAAATTGAATAATATTGAAGACAATATGCAATATTTGGTCTCTCAATACTACTTACAATGGTTGTATTTCTTCAATAACATCTTCCAATGTAAGTGTTCATCTATCAATGACTTCAACAGATAGAGCATGAATCTTCTTCTTTAATACTAAATCATATTTAGTTACAAAATTTTTATTTATAAAATATAGTGAGGCTCTAGTATCTAAAAGGGCTTTAATAAAAAATCTCACAATTAAAAGTTTTTATATATACATGAAGTGTAAAAGAAGATGTAGGATCTAAGGATAAAAAGAGACTTTTTTCTAGTAGTTGGAATTTGGTGGTATCCAATCACATAGTTCCTATTGTGATTAAACATCCTCGTTTTTTTATTTAGCTAATTTTAAAATTGATGTCATATTTTGCGCTTTGAATCTCCTAAATTTATTTGGACAATTTGCTGCTTTATAATTAGGCTTTCTATAATATAAATACAAACGTTCTTGCCAATGTCTATTCTTTTTTATTTGTGTTAGTAGCTTAAATTGAGTTGCATTGATCTACATAGGTTTAGAACCTATTGAATATTTTTCTAATGTTCTTGAAGAAATAGAAATTGTATTATGATAATTATTATCAAAAATCTAATTTCTTTCTTGTTGCAATTCAAATAAGCAATTGTTGCAAGTAACAGCTTGAGATATGAATTCTTCTAAATTGTCTACTTAGAGCATTATAATAAATAAATTTTTTACATCATCTCTTAAACCATATTGAAATCAAGTCATAAGTGCCTTATTGTTTCAATCAAGGTCACATATAAGTTGTTAAAATTTTGTAGTATAAATTGCAGCTAAATGTGATCTTTGTTACAAGTTTTGAATCTTCTTTTTTGTTATTCTATCTTAATCACTATCTCCAAATACATCAATGAATTTCTCCATAAAAACTTTTAAATTATATAATATTAGAAATTCTTTTCTAATGATAGAATAAATTATAAATAATTACTTTTTAATATATATATATATAACTTGAATGAACCTATCTGAATAACAAGAAGGATATAAGCGTAAGTATAGCCATACTTGTTGCACAAAGCTTTAAAAATTAGATCTTATTCTATCAAACTTGTTTGGTATATTAGCCTTTGGTTCTTTCATACTATTCCTTGAAACATCTATAGAAGTTATATGTGGCATATATCTAATACTTGCTTCTCTCAATCAAACAACTACTTGTTGCAAATTATAAATCTTTTGTTTAGTTTTTTTAAATATAAAATTAATATGAGATTTTTTATTTGGATTGTAAAAAAATATAATCTCTTTTTTTAAACTATCTATAAGAATTCAAAGATTTATAAGAGTTGCTACTCTATTTTCTACTTGTAAAGATAAACCACCTATAATCTAATCTATTATTATATAATAGATAGATGAGATTTAAAGAAAAAAAAGAAATTGATATATCTTTAAAAAATTACAACACTACTTATAATTAAAACCAATTTAAAAAATAATAATAATACTAAACAATATCAATTTAAAAGAAGATAATTTGCAACCTCTAAAATGCTTCAATGCTTTTAAGGTAAAAAGGTAGTCCTCATTCTATCAAAAATGCAAAGTTTTAAATCAATGTTAGCAATCTTAACAAAGTGTAACAAATCAGATCGAGAAATTTATTTAAAGTTATAAGAAGATAATAGGATATATAAATCTTATTACAAAGCAACAGAATATAAGAATAAGAATAAGACTAGAAGGTCCAAACCAATCCACACAACATGTATTGTTGAGACTGAAGAGTTCTTAAGCTTCAACACCTATATATATTGGAAATTAAGAAGTTTCCACATAACTTCTTATAAAAGGCTTTGTTCCTAAATCATCCTAGGGTACTTCTCAAGTAGCTTCTTTATTTCTTTAATATAAAGAAATCTTAAGAACCTTCTCTTGTAACTTCTTATATTGCTTAGAAGTCAAGTAACCTACAGAACCTCTTCTAACAACTTTTTGGAATCTTTTACAATCTTCTAGGATCTTCTAAATTCTTCTAAGATCTTCTAAGAAATTCTAAGACTTCTTAGAACCTTTTAGAACCTTCTCTAGATAGATGTCCATGATATTACCTTGTTTGTTGCAATCTACATGACTTCTCTTATATGAATTTAATTGCATCTTAAGTAAGGATCTTTATTTTTATAATTTAATACAATATAATTTTCTTCCTTAATAATAATATTATAATATTCTTTAATATTATCTATTAATAGCAACAAATTTCTAAAGACTATAAAGTTATATATATATCATATATTCATGATATTTTTATTTTTAGAAAGCCACAAATCTTGTAATTTGGGATTATTATTTTAATTACATTGTAATTTATATATATCTTAGAATTTCTTTGAATTTAATTACTAATATATGCAAATACTCCAATAAAAAAATTATAGCTACTTTGATCTTTGCTTGTTATTTATTATTATCTTAAATATTTTTTACAATATTATATCATTATAAATCTAGTAATGTCAATTGTATCACTTATTAATCTAGAAGCTTGGTCTATATCCATATTTGTATCTAGTAGTTATATAAGACTATATATTAATGGCTCACTATGTTTATTTTTATGTTTATTAAGTTTTTTTTTAAATAGATAAATATTTTAAACTTGGTTTTTACAAAAAATTAATAATTTTTACTTTGGTGGTTTATTTTTAGATAGAAAGTATTAAATTAAATAATTAATATAAATAATATAAATAATTTTATTTTTATCTATTAAAAGGTTGGTCACCACTACTTTCAATTTCTATCTTACATCATATTTTAGAGCCAAGTTAAATTAAGGTTAAAAGTTGTACAATCTTATGTATGGTTTTTTTAAAGATAAATTTAAGATAAAGTGATCCTTGTCCACATTCTTTACTTATAAAATATTAATATTTATATTTAATTTAAATTAAGCTATCCACAATATAAATTTTTCAAATAGAGATTTTCTCCCACTCAACAAGCAATAATAATATGTTTTGCAAAACATTCTATTTTTTCATGTAATTAATAGTAACATTATGAAGCACTATATAAAGAATTCTTAGAATTTCTTAGAAGATCTTAGAAGAATTTTTCAAATATATAATTTTTCAAATAACAAAAAAAGATCTCACCTAACATTATTTTTGTTGATTATAATCTACCAACTTTATAGTGCGCACTAATTGCTTCACAAATGCCACGTACTTCTTGTTCTTTAAGCAACACAACATTTCTTTGTACTTTATTTTCTACAATTTATGTGCTTTAAGCATCACCACAATTGATTGTCTTGATCCACAATCCTTCTATGTGTATTAACATGTTAAATCCTAATCCTAGCTACAATTTTTTTGGAATTTATGATATTAAATTTATTAATTTGGTTTTTATATACAATGTTGTATGGAATTTTCAGAATAGATTTTAAAAAATAATTTAATTGAACTGGATTGATATTTGATAAAACAATATTCTAAAGGTATTATTACAATAAAAAAATGAAAACTATAATTAACTCTCCTATAAACGTTGAGCAACTGGCAAGTATCATCAACTCCAGTCAAACATGTGCAAAGTAGTTAGTGCAGATTTACACTTCTTTAATTCAATTTTACGACATTGTGAACTCTCTATTTTTGGACTATCAATTTGCTTACTCAAATGTTAGCTGTGAGATATCATGTCCAAGATTCTAAGATAATTCTACTGCATCATAGGATACTTTCATTGTTCTACATGTATTTGTAAAATACAATGGTCTTATGCACTCGAGTAATTAGCGTTTACAGTAGTCAAAAGTGATGACTGTAAGGAAGTGTATTCGCCTCATCATTACTTCATACATGACCTTGGAGTATCGATTGCAGCCATTGATTTCTTATACCATGTTGCACATTAACAGACTAAAATTATATGGAAAGCAGAGATGAAAAAGGAACAATAAGACTTCAAAGTTTCAAAAAAGTATGTCACAGTTCACACATAGTTAAAATATTGTTTTAAATATTTATTTACGAAAATAATCGTGTTACATAATAATCTCAAAAACTTTCATTAAAGATAATATCAGAAAGTCAAAATAACCTTCAAGAGACATGTCTGAAGACACACAAAATATAAAAACAAAATAAAACAAAATAAACAAAATAAAAGAAAATTAGAGGAATTTGTTCAACTTTGAAGAGAGATTCTTCAAACATATACCTTGACATGTAGTTTTAGATTCAACTTCCATGAATGATTGGCTGGAAGATATCTAAACTGGAAGGAAGATCAATTAGAAATATATCTACACAATACCACTTATAACCTACTTGATAAATGAGTAATTATTAATCCTTGACTTGCACCTATGCTACACCTATTGAGAAAAAACCATAATCTAAACTGCTAACCAACGTTAATGGTGAGTTAACTCAGAAAAGGCTAAAGATAACTCACGATCTTCTTACTCCGTAACTACTTCAAATTGAGGTCCTAGTTGACAGGTAGAACAAACTTCTACTTTAGAAAGCCACTCACTACGTGAGCCTAAACGTCCTCAGGAATCAAAACAAAAAAAAAGGACACAAATTTAAATAACAAATGTAGATCACTCGATGCAAACTTTGAGGAAGTTTAACCTCCCAAACAATCCCTCGTATCAACCACATCAATTGAATTTCACATTCTTGTAAAGCACGTTAACACTTTAATCAAGAGTTCATTGCATATGTAGGAAAAAGAACGAAAGACTGAACACAGCGCACAACGACTAAAAACAAACTGAACAGCAATCGTAACCATAAATAAACAAACCAGGCACCAGCACAAAACTAAAACAATCAACATATATTAAACGTACTTTCACAAAAAGAACCCAACACTCCAGTACAAAATCAAATCTCCAAGCAGTGACAAGACACATGCAACTGTGTTTGACAAATGCAGTAACCACCAATAACAAATGCAAAGTAGAACCACGAAATTGTAAAAGTTTCAGACAACAACCAACATCACGGTCACCATGTTGCACAACGAAAAAAAAAAAAAAAAAACGAAAAAAAACAAAACAAGACAAAAAAAAAAAAAAAAAAAAAAAAAAAAAAAAAACAGAAGAAGAGAAAAGAAAACACTAGAGTACATTCCCTCAACAAACGAAGATCTGTGTGCGCCACCTTGACTATCAATACATTCTCACTACACTTATGTGCTTCCCGATCATTGTGGGATCCCATTCCCCTCCTATCGGGGCCGTAATTTGGTCTCATCACAAGCCCATCAACCAGCCAAGAAGAGCTTTCTGTAGGTCTCTGTCCCCGAGACTACAACGACAACAAGAATTATTTGCATCCTGGCGACCCAGCGCGCTCCTAAAAGAATTTAAAATAACCAGTTCCATCTCCAATTCCCATCTTAACATAGCCGGATAAAAGAGTTCGACCACCAGATCCAAGGACACCACTTGCCGGAGCAACCCTCATTACTACCCTCACCTACCACGGCATGTCCCGATGCAGACAGCACAGTCTTCATGAAAGAATAACACCCTTCTGTCACAAGTGCTCACCACTTATCGCAGAAGTTCCCTAGTCGACTGCGGTGCCCTAGTCCAACTCCGGGTGCGGCTCCGTGTGTCCGTCTCCCCCACTCCTTCGGCTTCCGGAACCCTGATTTCCACCTCCATCTCCCCCTGCCCCAGACGACCCTGGTGTAGACGACCGGAACCACGGCAGGTAGAAGGAGATTCGCCTCCCGATACCTCCACCACTTGCAGGAGCTGGCGCCGGTGCTGCTGCTGGAGCGCTGCTCGCCTGAGTGCCGCTACCGGATCCATTCGTCGGTGCACTGGATGCTGCGTCTCGGCTGCCGCCGCTCGACGACTCCACATTCGGGAACCTGAAAGCCGCTGGTGCACCCCAGAAGGTGAACCCGCCAGACCCGCCCCCTCCGTTGCCCTCCGGATTTGTGCTAGCAGCTGTGCTCGCAGCCGGTGTCGAATTCGAACGGCTCTGGTTGTAGCTCTGGTCGTCCGTCGGCATCTCGTACCGACACACGGGGCATGAATTGTGCTGCGCCAGCCATGGCAGTATGCAATCCGCATGATACATGTGCTTGCACGGCATCTGCCGCACCAACGCCCCCAGCTCAAACTCGTCCTTGCACACAGCGCACTGCATGGCATCTGTCCCCAGATGCTCCTGCGAAATCTGGATCGTCGGCATGGCCTCCACTGCGCTTTTCGACGCCGCAGGCGCCCCGTGTCTATTGGGGTCGTTCTCTGCGAGCTGCTGTATCAACTGATCCAGTCCCGGTCCCAGAAAGTAGTCCCCGAAATTCCCAGGCAGTCTCCGAGGATTCCCTGTCCCATTGTCAAAAAATACATCCACGTTGCCACCTCCGCCCAGAAAATTATGCATCTGCCCTTGCAATCTCACCAACGGAGCGAAACCCCCTGGAAAATCCTCCACAACTCCACTCCGCCCCCTTGAGCGCGTCCCATAACCGCTTGTGTCCACGTCGCCGGAATCCTGCCCTCCCTGAGGAGGCTGGATTTCCTGCAGCACCGCCGACATCGCCTCCAGCACCTGAAGCACCGCGGGGTGCTCAACCCGCCCAGAGAACCGTATCCCCCGAGGATCCGTCTGATTGTACCGCCGGAATCCACTCATCGGCCCAACTATCGCCTCGGCGCGCTCCCCCGAATCCACATCGCCACCTCCGAATCCGAACGCCTGGCCGCCGAACCCCAGAAAATCACTCCTCCCACCACCCCCGCCAGTGTCCATCTCCTCCAGAAAACCGTCGTTGCAAGTTGGGCAAATCAACTCATCCCTGCTTGTCGGCCTGACGGTCCGGTTGCACTGGTGACACCAATATGTGTTACCCAAAGACGTCATCTGATCGCTCCCTCCCGGATAGAAAGATCGCCCCTCTGCCTAATCACACCCGAGGTCAGTTCCAAGCACCGAACACCACCATCACCACCACAACCGCCCCGCTGCCACTACCAATCCGCTAATCCGCAACCCTAACCACCTCTATGTTCCGCATTTACCCCATACCCCGACCCGACATCTCTCCCACATACCAACCCTGTAAGCATAATGCCCTCACTCACCTCAATTCCACGCCACGCCACCCGCAAGTCAGTCCCACGACGCACCGCCCTAGCGCAGACCGATCGCAACGACACCAGCCCCCTGCTCAATCGCACGAAGCTCTCCGCGACGAAGCTAACTTCCGGCTCCTCCTGTGTTCAACGCCGGAGCGCATGCAGAGTCTCTTGTCACATGCTGAGGAAGAATCAATCCCCACGACCACCCACAATTCCCCTACACCTCTGCAGCCCTAACTCACCACCTGCCATCAACTACACCCTGCTGTGCGACAACCTCACGCGTTGCCTCTCTCTCTCTCTCTCTGTCTCTCTCTCCCCCTTTGCGTCGACCCCACACTCACCACCCCGACACGAACACCAGCCGACTTCTCCTCTTCCTCTTCCCCACCCCAAAAGATATCAGAACCTCCCCGATTCCTTCCTTCCTTCCGCGACGTCGGATCGCAGTGGTCTGCCTGGAAGCCTTTGGTGACGACAGCGATGGCGAGCAGTAACGCTTCTCGCTTCGTGGAAGGGGCATTACCCTAGACCAGGTAGGACCACAAGCCGAATGAACGACCCTCATTCCTCGTCCTCCTCGTCTTCGTCCTCGTCCTCCCCCGCATCATCCTCGTCATCAACATCCACGATTCTTGCTTCCGTCGCCCATGGTCGGGGGACGGAACCGAGGTGCTTCCCCTGACCTCCGAAGATTCCATAACCCTTGCTGGATGTCATCGTCGTCGTCGTCGTCGCCATGCCGAACGAACGGAACGCTTCCCGAGCAAGAGCGGGCGGCTACGCCAACGATGCTTGGTGGTGACCGTTACTGCTCGTCCACTCCGCCACGCCCTTAATCTCCGCTCCTGCCTCGCAGCTTCTCCACCCTTTTGGACCACGTCAGCACCCCCTTCTGCCACGTGTGCGCTTCTGGGCCAGTTGTGTGTGTTGCCACTCGAGGTCTGATCCTCTCCGCACCCAGTCGTTGCCGTTCTGGGGTTGGGTTCACTCGCCGTTCCCATTGGGGAACGTCACCGTCTCCCACACTCTCTGTATGAGGGTGTTCACCACCCATGCCAGGTTCCCCATCTTGATGCATTAGGTTTGTTTAGAAACACCCACACACTAATCCTCATGTTTAGAAAACCCAATTGGAGATGTATGTGGGGTGGTTTTTCCAATGCTGCTTTTGCACATAGTGGTGGGTAGGTGGGTGTCTGGGGTTGATTCCTCTCCACCACATCATGGGTGGAATATGGAAGTTGCTCAGATTTGGATAGTAAATATGAGAATCATCCTTCATGTGACATTTGTCAACTGTATCTTTGTAATTGGTCAATGGTGACATATACCACGCATGGTACTTCATGGAAATGGAAAGTGTTTTCATCCACATATCAACCTGGAGTGAGTTGATTTGTTGACAGAAACCATTTCAGATCTGAGCTCACTTTGTGCCTTTTGGTTGCTGATAAGCTTCTCTGCCCCTCCACATGGCAATTTCAGTGTGCAGGGGTGTCACAGGAGGGGTGAATACTGTGAAACTTCAGCATTATGTTAGAAGATTGTATTTGGAGCCATTCATTTGGAATTCATTGCATAGTATATTGTGGAAGTTGAAGATTTAAATGCACCAAAGACAAGGTTTGGCATGGCCTGCAAAGTATATCATTAATATTTATAACCTAACTCTTAACTTTTGGGGCAATATCTTGGAGCTGTATTAGTATTGTGTTATATTGGCTATTTAATTGTGTAAATTTCATTGATTTGAGTTTGGTGGGCTCCAACTCCTACTGTGAATCAACTTGTTATCAGAGAAACAAGACTTGAAAACCACATGAATGGAACATGTACATGATGCAGTTTTTCTTTTGAAATTCTTAATAAAAGGAATAAAAAAAAGAGAGAAGAGGTTCTCTTCAAATTTCAATTGAAATTTCAAAATTATAATAAAAAATTTAATTCAAATAATTGAATGATTTACTGAACAAAACCAAGCACCATATGATTTGTTGAATACAGGACTTGTTGAACACTTTGTATAATTGGAATAATTTTTTTGAGTTGTGACAGTCTGATTTAAAACTTTAGGCTTGTATGTATGTAATTATTTCTTAAATTATTTTTAGTTCCAAATTTTTTGAATATTACACCATTCGAATTTAAAGATAATTGAATTATAAATTATATAAATGTAAATGGTCCAATACAAACCACATAATGTGTAGAATTACCAACTAAGTATATCTGAAACATGTTAAGCATTGCATGGTTTAAAAATTCTTCATTTCACACTCTAACAAGTAAATATGCACAATGTAATTTAATAGAATAAAATAAAATATATGTGATGGTTTGGATTATGTACGTTTAACCTTGCCTTTAATCTTTTTAGATTAAGTCAAAGTCATTGTAAAAGAGCAAAAACTTATCAATGAACAAAAGATTATTAAAGAATAAAACTCAATAAGAGTTGGTATAAATTTATAATATCTATTTTAAAATATTTATTGCATTATTGTGTGACTTCCCAAGCATTCTCACAATGATCTGAGATAATATGAGAAAAAGAAGATTATCTCTTTTTACAATATGCTTAGCAAATTTTTATTGTTTTTATTATCTCTAAGAAACCATTTAGACATGTGTGTTGATACCAATAGAAAACTTACTTATTCAATTTTAATAATTTTGAAAAATGATAATATGTCTCTAAAGATTGTATATACTTTTAGAAGTGAAATGAAACCTTGTTGCTCATTGTTACAGAGGCTTTAAGTGATCCAAAAAATTTCACAAGCACCTTTGAATAAAGTGTAGTTGATATTTAACACTTGTGTAGCCACAAGTTATGTGTTCTAGCGACTTTTCTCAAATCTTGAGCATGATTTTAGGATCCACTTTACTTACTTTGTATCACATATCAAACTTCAAAAATTGTGTACTACAATTGTAATTAATTCTCTCAAAATTTCATAACTTTAATTTTGAACACTATAATTTGTAATTTAATTTTAACAAACTAAAAACAATGCATCAAGCAACTAGTAAAAAATCAAAACATTCTAATAATTGCACCAATATTGATAGAGTTTCATAAATCATAAGATAAATGACTTCATAAGATAAATGACTTATGATTTGAAATCCAACATAAGTAAACATTTTATCTTTGTATAACATTTTTGGTTACAAGATTGGAAATGAATATTTTAATTTTCCATATTGTCTACTACATGTATCCAATTTATTTTTATGTGATTCTACAAAAATCTGATTATAAATATGATATATTAATTAAAAAAACTATTTCATAATCACATAAAATCGAAATTTTATCACTGGATAAGTGAATTTGAATTTTTTTCATAAAAAATTCTAAACTGGATTTTTAAAGAATCTGGATTTTTTTATGAGTGAATTAAGGCATAAGTGCATAAAAAATAGCCTTGAACTAAACTAATTAGTCCACTAGAAAAAAATAAAAATAAAATAAAAAAAAAATAAAAAAAAAATAAAAAAATCAAAGTTTCATTAAAAACATCTTATAACACAAAATCTTATTCACTAATTAAAATGTGAAAAAATATTTCATGACTATGACATTGATCAAAGTATTCTCAAATTAATTCTTTATCAGTTAGGAATGCAGTTTTCATTTTAAAGAATTGTTATATGCACCATTATATAGAAGATTGCTTTTAAAATTTTCAATCTTCAATTATCCACATGATTTGATTACAAAAATATTACTTGTAAACTAGCTACACAAAAATTATTTCCATTATTTTTACACTCACTATGCGTTAGGTCTTGACATGAATCAGGTCTCAAGGCAAGTGCTTTGGCCTGACCGGCGTCTCTTTCTGGAGTCCCAAAACCAAGTCACTCCGTTAAAACACTATACTTAGATCCACATCCTAAACTAGATCTTATACGAGGTATCCTTATCCTCATTACCGGGAACTGATTGGTGGACCGAGGTCTTGTGCATGCAAACTTTCCAATTGGTACAGGTAAGAAGGTTTTAGGGTTTTAGAATTTTCGCATCTTTGCGGAAGAGACCATCTGCCCTCTCCCGGAATTACTCCATATCCACTAATCTCCATCTTCGGGGAGTCTTGTGCTTGATTCCTCTTGAAAGAGGGTCGAGTTGCGCATATTTTGACCCCCTTCGTGGTGCATTTGGTGCTGTGTGCTAGTCGTGGTGCTCAATTCCATGGATTCTGGA
This sequence comes from Physcomitrellopsis africana, assembly GCA_036785485.1. NCBI lineage: Eukaryota > Viridiplantae > Streptophyta > Bryopsida > Funariales > Funariaceae > Physcomitrellopsis > Physcomitrellopsis africana. The sequence continues at coordinate 81,298 of JAWRVF010000888.1, forward strand.
GTGCGGAGGAGCTTCAGAGGGTAGCAGAAGCGATAGAATATGTAGATGAGGTTGTTGCGGCGAGGTTGATTGAACGTTGAAGATGTTGTGGACGGTGGATTGTTGATACTCTCGGATTGAGTTTTGGATCGAAGGCAGTGTGGGAGGGGTTGGAGTAAGTCTTTAGGGATGAGTGCGCTCTGCCCCTCTGTCACTGCCGCGTCGCTGTGGAGCTTCTGTGGGAATAGACGTAGGTCGGGGTGCTCGAGGAGCTCTAGAGGGTCGAAATGGGGGAGGTCCTTGCGTCACGAAGAACCGGGCCTGAGTTTGAAATGCGAGCTCAGGGGGTTACTTAGCACCTGCCCACGACGGTTGATGAACGCCCGCAGGCATTCGTCGTGGGGTTGGAGTGAGAGCAGCATGTTGAGGTCGCAGCGGGGAGATTGGTTATCTATTGGGTTGCCTCCTCGGCGAATTAACGCTTTTGGGGTTGGTGTGCTTGGGTTGTCACCTTGTTTTAGGGTGGAAAATTTAATCAGAGCATCTTGCTCCTCGAGCGATTTTAATGAAAATTCGGTGCAGAGATTGGACTCTCGGAAGTCTGGAGAGTGCTCGTCGACGTTGATTTCGCCCTTTTCTGGGTGTTCCAATCATGGGTCCGTAACGAGAGAATGTGAGTCTGTAGCACGTGGTGCCCACGAGTGTATTTGTTGTGACGAAAATGGTAGTTTCGGAGGAGATGGCCGGGTGGTCTTGCTTCGTAATGGTGAAAATTTTATGGACAATAGTGAATTTGATGTGTTTATAGAAAGTGTTTCACAGTGTGTTCGAAACATGGGGAAGGCATTGGCATTGGGGGTGGTCATTGCTGCAGTAGGGTTTGGGCCTAGAGTGTTCTCGAAAGTTGCCATTGCAGCTTCTTCTGTTGCAATCCGCAATGACGTAACAGTGGCCACGACTGAATTGGAAGGGGAGGAAGTGGAGGACAGTGATGATGAGTTGAGTGAGGTTGAGATTCAGCAGTTTCAGAGGCAGAAGGAGCTAGAGAAGCTTGAGAGGGAAAAATTACGTGTTGCTCTCAAGATCAACCAGAAGCTGGAGGAGCTTAAAGCTTTGGGAGAACAGGCCGAACGCGAACCTACTAAAAAAGCGGTTTTCCTTCAAAAGCTTGAAGAGGCAGTGCGTATGACTTCTCTAGGGGCTCGCCAGTTACATAGGCAGAAGATTTTAGAGCTGAATTCTACCATCGACCAACTTATGAAAGAGAGAGACGTCGCCGCTAAGAGGGCTGAGAGCGTGGAGGAAGAGTATTTGTCTGCCCAGTCACAATTACAGAATTTTGATGATGTATCAGACGATGGTAACTGGGAGCAAAGAGAGGTTTTAGAGTCGTTAGTCAAAGATGCTGAAACTCGTTGTAGTGAGCTCTGGCAGAAGGTGTCGGATTTCGAGAGGGAAATGCTGGAAAAACAAATGTGGATTGAGAAGGCACTTTTTGATGACCTTCCTAGCGTTGAAGATCAGGGTATGCTCGAATATGAAAAGGTGTACCAACGATGGCTTCAAAGACAGTCTGGTAGTAGTGTAGGAGAAGAAGATGAGGTTTCCAGAGTTATTAAAGACTTGGAATTGGCAGGTGAGACACATGGAAAGCAAGCACTGCTACCCCTTGCGCTTGGTGTGGAACAAGAACATAAGATGCCCGAATTGGAAGTTGATGCCGATACACAGGAGCTTATTGATAAAATAAAAAAAGAAATGAAAAGAGCAGTCGAATTGAGGGCACAGTTCGATAGTCAAGTCAGACAATGTTTGGGCAAAGGCGAAGACGAGGACATTGGCCACGTGAGGATCCCTGTTGATGACACAATGAATAATCTTTCAACTTCGGACCTTCGTATAGGTACTTCTGAATTAGGAGAAGATAACCCGGAGGAAGGTCTGGATTACGTTAGGGAGAAACAGGCGCAGATCCTGATTGCAAGAGACAGGGTAGTAGCGGATACCTGGTACAATAAAAAGGAAGAACGTTGGGAAATGTCTCCGATGGCGGCTTCTTATTCCGTGACCAAGAAACTGGTTGCCAAGGCTCGTGTACGTCATGACCGGGGTATCATGTACTTGACATTAAAGGGCGGTGATCGCGAGTATCGTGTGGATATTCCAGCTCTAGACGCACAGCTTCATGAAGCAGGGGGTTTTGACTCCTTGTATATAAATATGACCATTGAGGGAACTCCTGTAAGTACTGAGTTCATGTGGATACCACTGAAAGAATGGCCAGTGTGGGATCTCTTCCAGTTGCCGTTTAAGGTTACCTGGTGGGTGCTGGAGGACATTTGGAACTCACCTCTGTTGACCTCAATCAGGCCCTATTACTTTAAAACTTTGGTTGAAACCTTTGAGGAAATAATGGTTCGGTTTGGGTTCCCAGTAATTCAAGCAGTTCTGCCACTTCGGGCACGTGTCGCTCTGGGGTTCGACTTGCCTGAAGGGGCTGAAGTAGCTGAGCCTACTGATATTATGATTTGGCAGCAGGAAGCTCAAAAGAAGACTGATGCCCGATATGGTGAAGGTACCGGTTCTCCAGCATGGTGGATCTCTCTCCCACTTCGAACCTACGTCGTAGGCATTCCCCTCTATTTCTTTGTGACTATTGTTGGAGCACTCCTGTTGGCACCATTCACTCCTCGAAAGTTAGCTATGAACGAAGCTCAGTGGAAGGAAAAGAAACAGGAACAGCTAGAGAAAGAGATCAACAGGGAGTCTAAGAAAGATGAGATCGATCCTATCAAGAACGTATTTGATAAAATGAAGAGAGTGAAACACCCTCAGGTTAGACTTCAGGACTTCGCGGGTATTGACGCCGTGAAAGAGGAAATCAATGAAGTCATTAGTTTCTTACGGAACCCCAAGATCTTTAAGGAAATGGGAGCTAGGCCTCCCAGAGGTGTGCTCATCGTTGGTGGACCAGGAACAGGGAAAACGACACTAGCTTTTGCGATAGCAGCTGAAGCGAAGGTTCCTATGGTGGAGCTTCAAGGTGCTGAGCTAGAAGGCGGAGCCTGGGTGGGGCAAGGAGCATCCAACGTTCGTGAACTGTTCAAAACTGCCCGGGAGGTTTCCCCATTAATTATTTTCATGGATGATTTTGATCATTTTGCAGGAGTTCGAGGAGCAACATCAGACACTCGAAAGCAGGATCATGAATCCCTGATTAATCAGCTCCTGGTCGAACTTGATGGTTTTGAAACTCAAGAGGGAGTTGTTCTCATAGCAACCACCAGTCGTCCCTATGCTATTGATGAAGCTCTGCGAAGGCCAGGACGCATGGATCGAACCATCCAGCTTCCAATGCCGAATGTAACTGAACGGGAGCAGATTCTGCGGAAAGTGGCTGCAGACATTATGGACCCAAAGCACGTAGATTATGTGGACTGGGCCGAGGTAGCAGATAAGACCGCAGGTCTCACACCCGCTCAGTTGAAGTGCGTGCCTCGGGCCTTGGAGGCAAACGCAGTTGGGTTAAAGCCTGTGGATGATGATGAAATTAACAGTGTTGCTGGCTGGCTTGCCACGTTTAACCAAATTATGCCTATGTGGTTCAGAAGGACAAAAATGGTGGTAAAGTGGAATGAAGATCTGATCGATTGGCTAGGTCTGCGACTGTCCAAAGAAGATCTTGAAACTGCTGTTGAGACTATGGATGTTTTTAATGAAACCCGACCCGGAATCGAACTGGAGAATCCTCCTGTCATTTGGACACGAGAATACAAGTTCCCGCATGCAGTCTGGGCTGCTGGTCGAGCCTTGACTGCGTTCCTCCTTCTTAGTTTTGATCGTGTGGATCAGGCATGGCTTGATCCGACTTCTTGGGAAGGAGTTGCTTTCACCAAGTTGACAAAACAGCTGGAAGCAGGGTATCAAGAAACAGGTACTATGACTCGGTCGTACTACGAAAAATCCTTGGTGTTATGTTTTGGATCTTATGTAGCTGGTCGACTGCTTCTTCCTTTTGGTGAAAATAACAATTTATCTAAAGGAGAGTTGGAGAATGCCGAGGGCATCGCAGCTGAGATGGTAATGCAATTTGGATGGGGCCCACACGATAGCCCGCTTGTATACGCCAAGGCTGGTTCTCCTACCTCAATTGCGATGGGTGACAAACATGAGGAAGAGGTTAAATCTGCGATACAGAAGTTATATCTCATCGCTACTGAGAGGTGCTACAACATGCTACGCAGAAACCAACGAACCCTCAGCGCAGTCGTCGAACACTTAATTCAATATGACTGTGTTACAACGAAGGACCTGTCTAGGATATCAGATGAAACTGGTGCAGTGTTTGAAGAGGACCCTTTTGAACTGGTACCGTATTCACGTATGGAGATGTTTTCTGGGTCCAGAAATGGCACAACACGTGTAACAAAGGCATTACCAACTGGGGCATCAGCTAATTAATCACAACGAAATAGTTCGAAGCTTCGATGGGCCATCTTCACAGACCAGTGAGGGCTACTGTACAACGACCATTAGTGTTCATGATTTAGTTGTAGCGGTTTTGTAGGTGTAGGTTAAATAATAGAGCGCATTCAAGTTCATATAGTTGTGGTAGTCTGCCTGTTGATGGATTGTTGTCTACAATCCAAGTTAGTGTTTCAGTATGTGACTTATTAGCTAAAGTCTCTGTTAATTAGACTCAGACCATTCTGACCTGGCGCGATAACCCTTTAGGGCATGATGGGTATGCCACAAGTTTCGTGGCAACCAGTTGCAGTACGGAACCGTAGACCTAGCCTGCTTTACAGTCTAGGTCTGGTGTTTCAAAATCATAAAAAGTTAGTATGTGCCCAACAATTGAGGGGGACATAGGAGAGATACGTGAGCATCGACCCATACAAACAATAATAGTCATACCTTCGTACAAAAGTGGTTGGACGAGGCACAATTCATGCAGTCTCTTTTTGTGCTGGGTCTTCCTCCGGGCTCAGGTTGGCCATTTGTTCTCTTGCCACAAGTGATACTTTCTTCTTGTCTGCGATTGTTATGACTTGGACAAGTGAGTTGTCGATGCTGTCTGGCTCTGTACATTGTAAAGCGCATTGCACTGAAGGCTCACCTAACAATACAAGAAGCTCCTGCAAATTCTGTGGTGGTGACTACGGTTCCGTACTGCAACACAGTAGACCTAGCACCACAGAATTTGCAGTGTTCATAATAATTGAAAGTGGAGCATCAGATTCTTTTTGTCTTCTTCTTCTTACACCCAGTCAAGGAATTTAACTGCTATTAACTGATATAACCATCGAACAGATGAAGTTATTTATCTGCTACAAAATGAATTAATTTAAGAGCATCTCAACTCATAATGTGCACAGCATATACACTGTGGATCCTTTCGAAGGTTTAGGAGGAAAAGCTCCTTTAAGTCTCAAATTTTGGAGTCAGACCAACCCCACTGCCCACATTAGAAGTGGGGGTAAGGAAAGTGCCCAAGTGCAATTTGAGGCCAAAAATTGGAAGATCTTACTTTAAATATGACATTGGTAAGTCATGAGTGTTGGATTGTTTTCAGTTAAGTCATGCCACATTTTCGGATTTGTCCTCTTAGCATGATTGAATGTAGATGGATTAATAACAAAAAAAATTTGGTCAATATTAATTATTTTTGTAAAAAAAGCAGTATGAAGTATCAAGCGGATGGTTGCTGATATAATTCTTTCCATGACAAGCTCTTCTTTATATAATAAAATGTTGAATAAGATCCTTAAAAATTATTAAAGCAAAATTTTGAAAAATAGTTGTAAAATACTTTTTATTAGAATCTTTACACTGTAATCTAATCCATCTTTCAATATAATAACAACTATTTGAATCCTTGATTTATTTTGTAATGTTTTTTTATTTCTTAATTTTCTCGTAACTCATAATATGTAAACATTTTATAATTAAAATATAAGTAATATAGATTACTTTTATTGTTTCCATTTTTGATGTAAGATACATCACTTAAGACTGTTGGCACCTTTCCTGTTTGAGCTAGTGAACACCATCACACGTGGCACGTCGGAATTGATACCTGGATCCCCACTACTGGACAGCACCAGCTTTCGAAATTGATACCCCGGTGCGCACATCCGGACAACGGACTTGTGACCCACCAGCCCGGGTTTAGGGTTTAAGAGATTCTGTGCACACGCAGGAGCCACACTGATCACTCTTGTAGACAGAAACCCGCAAGAGCTTGCATCCGAAGCTCGAATTGCACAACTTTGTGTTGGTGCAAAACCTTACGACGAATCATGGGGTCGGAGAAAGAAGCTGGGAAAGTGGAGACGAAGAATTTGCCCAGCAACGGAACCATGATCATTCCCGGCTGCGCTGTACTTTTGGACATCAACAATGGGGACAAGATGACATTTGCTCACCTGAATAAGAATGCGTAAGTGCTTCAGATGTCGCAGGGGTCGTTGGAGTAGCTAGGAACTCCTTTGAATTTTCTTCTGGGATGATTCTGGAATGGAGGTTTGGTTGTTTTAGAGTTGGGATTTATGTGGGTGGAAGGTTTGATGGGAGGAGGGTATGTCAATGCTGGTTGAGACTTGAATCATGTATGCAGAATGCGGTAGAATGCGGAATTTGGACGGCGTTGTAGGATGCGGTGGTTTGATGACCAATGTTTTTTCTGGGTTTTGCGAGTGAATTTGATGCTGATTGCTGTGAGATTCATGATTGAGGTGGTTCACGGTGGGCGTTCGTTTGGGTTTACAGAAGTGTGAAAATTGGGAATACCAAATGCTGGCTGGATGCTCTTGTTGGACATCCGTTTGGGTCTGTTTTTGAAGTGCAATCTGGTGCTAAAGGAGGATCCTTTGTTCGAGTTTCGCCGTCTGGTGCAGGTTAGTACTACTCATTTTCCCTTTTTCTTTTATCTTTTTTTCTTATTCAGTAAATCTTCCTTTTACTAAAGGAAGTTGGAATGCAGTGCACTGTGTGATGGTCTTGACCTCTTGGATTTTTTTTACTTCTCATTTCTTGAGCAACTGTCGATGTGTAGATCTTCGTGATGGGTTAGGAGAGAAAGATGATGGAGAAGAAGGACCAGGGGATGAAGCTAAGGGTAAAGACAATCGATCGCTGATTGATAATAATACTGCTCAGACACTTTCTGCCGAAGATATCAGCAAGATGCGCACGTATGAAGTCACCGCACCTGATTCTGTTGAAGTTGTTCATACAAAAAAAAATTGGTTTTGCAATAGTGTTATTAGATCACAACGTGATATAATGCGCATTCTATACAATTGTTTTTGAACTGAAGTTTTTGATATGCAGTGCAGGGGTTTCTGGAAGGGTGATAATGGAGGCTTTGGTTGCAAATAGTGCTACTTTTCACACGAAGACGGCATTCTCGCAGGTGTCATTTGTTGCTATACTCGAAAATTTGTCCATATGCAGCTTTATTGATGGAGCTGTGAGTGGTGTTAACATCGAATTTAGTGACAAGTTGTATTGAACGTGGAGCTGAGCGTTTCTAACTAGTTCTTCCGACTGGCAGGAAAAGTATTTGCGGAAGAAACAGAAAAAATATTCACCAAGGGTAGTCGTTCGACGGCCGTCGGCTCGAAGGTTAGATTTTTCAAACTCATATATTCGTCCTGATCAACTTATTGTTAGAATTAATCACGAGTTTTCTTATATAGATGTATTGAAATATCACACTAAGTGCTTTAATATCTGATTCAAAATTAAGTGTTGTAAGTTTATTTGAAGCTTATACTCAGATTTTTGGTCTGACGGGCTAATCTTAGGTGAAATGTAAGGTTTATTTTAGGCCATTCTGATAGATTTTCACCTGCGTTTTTGAATAGTGTATGTGAGGCTTACTTCGCCAAAGACCCCAACAAAACTGGGTGAAGTATCTGTTGCCATCTCACTTTTATTTATGATTGCTGTCTGGTATGTTTTTGTGTGGTATGGGCTACTGTGTTCCTGTATTTTATACTAAAACAAGCATCCAATTTGCACTTTGTGGTCGATGTTAAGCTCTCTTTAATCTATTTTTTTGCTCTTTTTTCTTTCGATGGGGATACTGAAATGTTGCCTGATTCACTTTGTTTCAGACACCTGCGAATGGACATGTTGTCACTCATACTTTCTCTTGCAAATGTTGGGGGTTATGCCGAAGTTCTTGTACTGGATATGCTTGGAGGCCTACTCACTGCCTCCGTAGCTGAACGATTGGGAGGTAATGTGGTTTCACTGATTTGAGATTTTTGTATATCGTCAATGGGTCTTTTTATATTCACTTTGTCATTTGTGTTGTTTTAGCTTTGCTTTGTTCCTCTACACCTAAATCCCTCAATTTAAATCGTATGCGGAGATTAGCTAAGTAGAGTAGTGGTTGGTCGCGGTGTAGGCTATGGTTCTGTCTGCAGCACATACCATACAAGCAAGCCACAAACCATAGATATGATGCGCCTCTTCAATTTTGATGCGTCTACATCCAGCAGGTATTTCATGTTCAGTGTTCTTCCTCTGCCACTATCTACTAGTTCATGTTCAATCGGACATCATTTTACTTAGCTGTTGGTGACCAATCACATAGACTTGACGTAAACTTTTTTCTGGCTTATGGTTCTCATACTTAAAATAAAAGTTGATCGAAGTCTTCTATTGTGCATGCAGGGTCTGTTTAGTCAGGTGCTTTACTTAATTGGTTTGTCCACTGTTTCAGGGTGGTGAGAGCTCCTGCATCACAGCTTATTGCTGCCAGAATTGCCGTTTCAAAATTTTCCACCGACTCTGCTTTGCAGGAAACGGATGGGGAAGACTGTATTCCTATCATATTGAATGAAGCTAAAGACGTGTCAACAGACCGTAAGTCCCTTATCCACGGTTCATTAGAAGTTGTCAAAGCTGTACAGTCTCCTGTCGGAGTTGACTATTTCGCCCTTGCGAGAGCCTTTTTGAGAAATCTAGAGTTTAATGGTCAAACGTTAGTTTCTTAAATCTTTTGACTTTTTCGTTGCGGATCAAGCGACCCCAGACTTTTCAAAGTGGTGTTGCATGAGCTGAAAGATCCTTTTCGTGTTTAAATAAGATTAGTCTAGTCAACCCAACGTTGGGTAACGAGATTTAACAATGCCTAAAACTAAAATGAGGCTAGAGGCTGGTCGGTAGAGAGAGGGAAGGTGATGATTTACTCAAATTAGATCATGTTTTTTAGCTGACGATTATCTCCTGGTGATGTACATTATTTTGGTGTATGTGGTACGAGTAAATTTAAATATGTAAACGAGGTGACGTTTCATCACGTCCAGAATACATGCTAGTGCTAATGAATATGGCTTGTTACATTGCAGTGAATTCTATGGATGTGGATGGCGCAACAAGTACCTGCGAAGTGAGTGTCAAAATTGAAAACACTATTGTTGAAGAATCCATTCAGAGCGAAGATGCATCTACAAATACCACTAAAATTGAACAAACGGGTGTGCACTCGAGCTGGACTTCGATTTCCATGACCTTATCCCTATTTTTCTAGGTGCAATTAAAGTGTCCGCTCCTTGTAATTACTGATTATAAGGGTGGTTGTATTTGCAGCCATCGTTGATTTTAAGTTAGAGGATACACCTCGGCTTGAAAGTGAGCATAGAGCTAAAAGGATGGCTCAATCAAGAACAGATGATTTCGAACCTGGCAAGTCAATGAAACCTGGTAGACTCGCTTCAGAAGAGGACATGAAGCGCTGGGGACGTGAAGGGTTCACCAGGTAGGTTTCCTTACATGATCTTTTTAAAATAATTACAGGAGAATAATCATTTCCTTGAATCCCTCAATATTATATGATTATTTGTTACCTGACTCTTATGGTGAAGTAAGGATATAATCAATGTTGACTTAATAACTTTGCAGGTAGATTGGCCGCAAGTTGGACTTAGCGACCTCCTTTTAGCTTCAATTTTCCTCACTCGAAGGTATAGTTGACTAGTTTGGCGTGGTTGTGATGACAGTTTGATAGTGGGAGCTCCATTCTTAGATCCGTGGACAGTGGTGGAGAAGCTTTTACCTTTACTGGCTCCCTCAGCTCCTTTTGTTATCTACCACCCATATTTGCAGGTATGAACTCTCAAGACTTGGCGTAATTTTAGTTAGGATGGGAAAAAGGATGTCTCATAAGGACTTTGGCATTTCAGACCTTCTTAGTGTCTACATGACGTATTCCAGCTTAAAAGCTATATGGGTGATCTCTCTCCATCGGTTTGAGTGACTAATGATCAGATTTTTTTGCAGCCTCTTGCAGAATGCATGAATAAGTTGCAGTCAGAGCGCATCGCAGTTGCTCTGCAACTTCAGGAGCCTTGGCTCCGTGAATACCAGGTATTTTTCTTGTCTTTAAAACTGTGGGTTCTGGGACTCATTCTGTTATGTTGGCTTTCACGCTCATTAGTAAGCTTTGGAGCAAAATCTGAGTTATCTGATTTCTCATGCTTCCGGCTGTTTTGACTTTGAAATGTGTGAGATGTATCCGCATAATCTTATTCTGATGTACTGCTTGTTTGAAATTTCTTTGAACAATCTTTACTGCTTAATGCAGGTTCTACCTTCACGAACTCATCCAAACATGCAAATGAGTTCCACTGGAGGGTGGGTTCTCAGTGGCATCTACATTAGCAAGACCTGAAAGGTGAAGCTGAGTACTCGGTGAAAGAAAGGAGCAATTGAAGACCTCAGCAACCATAGAGTTGCTCGTGTAAACCTGAGCGCAGATCCTTCAAAGCCATTGAGCTTACATATGCGCAAAATACTCTCCAAGTTATCTTGCCTTGGTTGAGAGATACAACGTATGAATACAAATGAATCTTGCAAAGATAGTGAGGCCGGGTTCTTGCCTCATTGTTTCGCTCGCCTTCAAAATACAGAGTTGCTCTGTAGCACGGCGTGGTGAACTTGCTGCACTGTCTGAAGAATGGTTGAATTTAAACTCGCAGATTGCTTGCAACCAGGATATCATGGCGACTTAGTGCCTCGTTAGAGGTAGAAATGTTCAAGTGATCGATTTTTCAGGAGATTGTAATTCACCAACTCCTGTAAATGAATTCATACATTTATGACACATTGGATACTTGAATGTGACCTTTCGGCACTAATCGTTAATTGCTAGTTAGTCTTATAACTTAAAGCATGCATACAAACTACTTCCACCTTCCTTTCATACACACCTGGAGTTAGAAATTGTATACACCTGTAGGATGGACAGCTTTTAGTAGTGGGTTTCTCTTAGTTGTCATGGAAGAACATTAGACTTATTTCCAAAGCTGAAGTCTAACAAGTATGGCCCTCTTTACAACCACTAAGAATCAATCTTGAGGTTGAGGAATTGGAAAAGATGAACTTTTGAAATTGTTGTTCATTCAAATAAACAATTTGAATAAATCCATTTTTTTAAAAATATATTTGTACCTTCAGACCAACAAACAATTGAAAAGCTTATAAATCAACTCCTAAAGGAAGAGACATTATTCAAAGGAGATGACTCATTCTAATATGATAATGCACATGCTTTCTTTGGCAAGAATAAGAAAGTCTTTTTAGATATCGAATGGATTATAAAGAAGGAATCTATTGTAATTCAAAAAAAGAAAACCAACTATAAGAAATATACCAAGAAGGACCATTGGGCACATGAATACAAGAGCAAAGGGCATTCCAATAACAAAAATATCTAGAAGATACAACAAGAGCAAAGTGAAGCAAATGTATTGACTACAATTAATATTACATTTGCTGTAATTTCTTCATCAAAAAATGACAATCATATTTGATATACCAATGGAGGTGCAAGTGAATACATGACAAGTAATAGATCTTGGTTCTATAAATTTTGGCCAATACCTCTAAATATATGGTTTGTCTAAATTACAAACAACCACTAGCTATAAGTTGAAGAGTGTGGCAATATCAACATCCTTATCCAAGTAGAAGACAGAGTCTACGTTGGTATTTTTTAGAATGTGTTTTTTGTTCTTAAGTTCAAAAAAAAATCTATTTTTCATTGATTAGGCAGTTGACAATGGAATGACAACTACATACCATTGACATGGTTGTTAAATATAAAAAGAAGAAGGTATTGAGGTTTTGAAGGGAATAAGAGAAGGTAAGCTCTACAAACTCGACATTACGGTAAAACAATTGGAGTATGCACATGCAACCAAGTGCACAATATCAACCTTTGAAATTGAAAATCTTTTATTATGACATTGTCATATCAATCTTCAAGATATAAAGAAGATGCAATAAGAGAAGATGGTTGAAGATCTTTTTGATAAATTGAAGGAGCTTGTAGATCCTTTTTGTGAAGGATATGTTTTTAGCAAAACAACATTAATGACTATTCTAAGGCTCGAATTATCATGAACATGCTAAGAAACCTAGTCAGTTCTTCTATTCAATATTTGTAAACCAATGAATGTTGATTCTTTAGAGAGAGCCCAATATTTTGTTCTCTTCAAAGATGATCATAGTGGATATTGCTATGTTTATTTTATGAAGAAAAAAATCAAAAGTTCTTTTATTTTTAAAAATTAGAGAAGAAAGTATTCAAAGATATAGGTGCTAAAATTCAACTACTACAAAGTAATAGAAGAGGAGAGTATATGAGCAAGTCATTTTCAAATTACTTTGAAAACTCTGGAATCATTCATAAGTTAATTATATCATATTCACTAGAGCAAAATAAGAGAGCAAAATGAGATAATAGGACTATTATTGAAAGTACAAGGATTATGTTGTATGCATTGGAAATACCTCTCAAATTGTAGATAGAAGCAACTAGCATTGCTATACACACCTTTAATCAATTATTGATAAGGAGTCTAAGCTCAAAGATTCTTTTTAAGACTTAGAACAGGAGCAAGCCATCTGTATTACATTTTTGAATTTTTAGATTTAAAGCATATAAGTTAATATAAAAGAATCTTAGGAAGAAGTTAGATTAGAAGAATGAGAAGGATATTTTTGTGGATTATTGTAATAATTCTACAACTTACAAATTGTGGAATCCTATTATTGATAGAGTTTGTAAAAGTTAGAAGGTTATTTTTTATATAATGATATTTGAACACCAAGGCCGTTGATTTATAATAGAAGATGACAAACATCTAGATAGTCTTGATCTAATTGCATCAAGATTAAATAAAGAGAATTTTCTTCATTTATAAAAAATTAATAACAATAGAAGTCTTGAAGCTGTACTAGTTGGTAGTACTAGCACCACTATATAATAATTAGTAGATCAAAATGACTATCAAGAAGTTCCAAAAATGTTGATAAAAAAACATCTATAAATAAAGGAGCAAGTGATTGAATCTTAAGATTTGCTAATTAATGTGCTCCATTAAAGCAATTTGATGACATGAAGTTCTAGAATGCTAATAAGTCTCATGTATGGCTTATCAAAGCTTTGAAAGCTTTAAAAGGCTTGAAATTTGACCCTAAGAATTTTTCAAACACCATAAAGACACTTCATTATAAGACTATTATAGATAAAGAATACTCAATCCTTATGAAAAATGAGACATGAGAGTTGTGTGAATTGCCTCCAGATTGTTGACTAATAAAATGTAAGTAGATATTAAAAAAAAAATTAAATTGGATAGAAAGATTGATACAAGACTCATCTTATTGCAAAAAAATACTCTTAAGTTGCTAGTAGTGATTATGATGAGACTTTTTCACCTACTGTTAAGTTTGATTTAATAAAAATTATTTTTAATAGCAACTAAAAAAATATGCAAATAATTTAATTTGATATCAAGACAATATTTTTGAATGGTAATTTGATTGAATCTTTACATAGATCAACCAAAAGAATATGTACAAGAAGGTAAAGAAAATCTATTGTACTTGCTGAAAAAATTATTGTATAAATTAAAGTAGTCTTGTTGGACTTGGAATAGAAAATTTGATATTTTTTTAAGAAAATATGGATTATTTCCAACTTTGGCCAATTCTTTTATATATGTGCAGTGTTGTATTATACAAAGTCTTGCTTGAGAATGCACTGGGCACTTGATTGTAGAAGATAAAAATAAAATTGTAACAACAAGTTCTAACTTTTTTAATAGATTTATATATAAATTATAATTAAAAATTAATAAATATACTAAAATATTAAAGAAGTTCAATTAAATTTTTAAAGAACTATAAAAAAAATATAAGAAATCCTAAAGGACTTTTCAAAAAATCATAAAGAAATAATAAAAAATTCTTAAAGAAATATTAATATAAAAATATTAAAAAAATACTAAAAATAAAAATTATAATCAAATCCTAATCAAATCTTAGTCAAATTTTAGTCAAATCCTAATCAAATCTTAGTCAAATTTGAAATCCTAAATAAATCCTAATAAAATATTATTAAAATCCTAATCAAATTCTAAATTATAAATAAATACTAATTAAATCTTAATTAAATCCTAATCAAGTCTTAATAAAATCCTAATAAAATCCTATTCAAATCCTAAATCCTAAATAAATCCTAATAAAATCCTAATGAAATCCTAAATGAATCTTAATAAATCTAATTAAATCTTAATTAAATCCTAATAAATCCTATAGCAAATTAAAACCTCAATAATTAATGATTGAACTATTGATTTTGATTCAAAATTTGCACAACTTTCAAAAAATAAATTAATAACAAGTGCATAAATTTTGACAAAGATTCAACTCACCAAATAAAAGATAAATCTAAAACTCTGCACAAGTGTAGACAAACCTCCTTCTCCAACCTTGATGCTAATCTCTCAACACCAATATCTCTTTCTTGCACCCTTAAATTACTTTTAAAATTCATAAATATATAAAAAATCAAGTGTACTATCCATAAATATGATTTTCACTTTAATCCAAGTAATAGGTTGGTAGATATCTTAGAAACTCTCACTAACCTTCAAAATTCAATTTTTGACACCTTCACTTACTTGAATTTCAATAACCTTCTATTTAACTATTCAATCAAGCTCAAATTTATAATATATATTTAACACAACTACAATCACAAATCCACAAAATTTTACATATACATCTACTATCAAATTTATAAAATTCTTAAAAATATAAATTCTTTTTTATTTTATAAAAATCCAAGTCACCTAAAAGAACCCTAACTTTGCAAAGCTTTTACAAAGTCAATATCTATCTAAATCACTCACAACTAACATTCAAAAAATCTTTTGAAGTTTGCTCTCAAATCCTATTCTCCAATCTGCAAAAGAACTCTCTATTTGCTATAGGCACATAGTTTTGTGCCTCAAGGTTTGATTTCAATCTAAATTCACAATTAGTCCTTCTCGGATATCAATTCTTGAAATTTTAAGATAAATTTTATTAATATCTATTTTTAATTCTTTTCTAAAGATGTCTATATTTTTTATTTTTCTAATCTACTTTATTTTGTTTTATTTATGGCCATACAAAGTAAGTAGAAGCTTCATCTATAAGAAGGCAATATTAACATTTTTTAATTTTTACTACTTCCTTGTCTATTATTTATATTTCTGAGATAATTTACTAAAATAGTTTCATTTGAATTCCTCTATAATATAATCATTTTTTCTTCTTTCATCTAATGATCATATTACTACACAATAACGATATTAGTATCTTATGCTAATTATTACTATTTTTATCAATGATGGTTTAACTTGTGTTATTGAATACTCAAACCTACATTTTGTCATAGCCCAATTTCATGAACATTTAGATGTGACTTATAGAAAAGTTATTCAATATGTAGGATTTTAGATTTTTAAAGATAGAGCTATAAGAAAAATTCTTTTGTATTAGTTTAGATATGTACAAGAAATTGTAAAGAAATTTGGATAGAAAAATGCTTGTTTAGTAAATATTCTATGTGATTCAAATATCAAGCCAAGTATGGAAGATGTAGAAAAATTTGTACTTGGATAAGTACCATATTAAGAAGCAATAGGACCATTGATATTCAGAATGATTTGTATGCAACTAAATATTGAGTATACTATTAATAGTATTATATGTTTTTATTCTAATCTCTTTATTAAAAATTAGAAAGTATATTTTTAGATATCTTAAAAATATTTAGAATTATGGATTATATTTTGGAAGAATACTCAATTCTCTATTGATTGACCTTGCAGGATTTTGTGATACAGACCATGTTGGTAATATTAATATTAAAAATCTAAGAGTAGATTTGTGTTTTCACTTAATGATGGTTTAAGTATTTAGACCAATATTAGACAAGGATATATTGTTACTTTGACAATTGAGGTGGAATATGTATTAGGCTGCACAACTACTGTTAAGGATGCAAGATAGCAAGTTAACAAAGAAACAAAAAGAAGATTCACAACTAGAATGATTTTCAAGAACAAAGAACTAGATGAACAAGAGCAAGAATTAAATCAAAAATAAGAGACTAGATTGATATCAAGAACAAGGCAATATTTTGGATTACTCTAAGACTTATGTTGGCAAAACTGAGATGTTTCTCAGTCTTGCCTCTTATTTATACTACAAGGCCTATGTCCTATCAAATCTTCTAAAAATATCTTAGAAAATTCTAGAAGTCTGAGGAAGATTCTAGAAGACTCTAATAAGTCTGCGAGAGATTTTGGAAGGTTGAAAAAGATTTTAGAGGGTTCTCAAAGACTATAGAAGATTTTTAGAAGATTAAAGAAGATTTTAGAAGATTCTAAAAGATTTTAAAAAGTTTTATAAAGCTACCAAAGGTTCTAGAAGACTACAAAAAGATTTAGAAAGTGGTAACTTAAAATATGTCCGTGACATCACCTTCCCTTCTAGCGACGAGTTTTACAAGGAGAAGAAGTAATTTGATGATCAAATCACATAAGTAAGAAATCTAGAATTTGTCGAAGTAGAGAAGCAACATATTCCATCTTATGTTTGTTGATTATCGATTCAATAGGACCCTTGAGATGGCGTCAATGACCTCCAAATATAACCTCTGTTAAACCAATGTCCCATCCAAAAATTTGCTCTTTGTTGTGACCTTTAGAACATCCCCCGAAAATAATTTTTGGTCTACTTAGAATCATCCTTCCAACTTCAAGGAGTATTATTAAAGCTTGGGCATTTGAATCAAGATTTTTGTGATGAGGCTGTATCTCCAAAGATTCCAAACATGGCCTTACTTGACGTTGGAATACTCCTTCTTTGTCTTGTCCATGTTCATCAAATCCAACAGATTGTGAAAGATGCAATGGTTTTTTAGCCGCTTGTATGATAAAAAAATCTTTTGATTCTTATTCCTGTAATTCCCTTGAAATACAAAGATTTGACATAATAATTAATAAGCTTCTAATAGGATCTATTTTATCTTAAAAAAAATACAAGTGTAGGTCTTGACATGGCTCTCTTCTTTTTCTATTGATCTTTTATTGTTGATAGAAAGCGTCATTTAGAAGCCAAGAGGTGTTGATGTCTACAAAATCTTCAATAGCAATTGAATCTAGGTTTTTTAGGATATCATTGATGGAATTTGTAAACTTTCTGAGGTGCATTCTTGAGATTATTTGAAGGTTTCCATGTTCTTTTGCTAACTCCATAGCCCTTTCAATGGATGAAATATTCTAATCGTCCATGTCTTATATGCAAATCCAATATTTCATCCACTTTGTATTAAAGTTTTTGATTGACTTTAATTGAGGTTGGTGGTAAAAAAATTCTTCCAATAATATTTGATTTATATTAGGTTTTTAAAAGCGAGACATAAAAGATTGGATGAATGCGCATGCCACTTAGTAGTTCAAGACGGAAACTTATTTGATTTACTTGGTATAGAATTGTAAAAGGTCCAAGTCTTTGATAGTCTAATTTTCGTGATGGTCAATTTATTTGTATATTTTGCCAAAGTAGCTAGAAACAATCTTGTACCTTGAACTTTGGTTGATTCTTATAATGAATGTTTGCATAGTCTTTATATTCATCTTGAGCCATTTGTAATTGGAATTTTAGTTTTTCATGGATGGCTTTTAAATAGATAGCTTAATTTTCTACGGCAGGACTTCCTACATCTTTAATTTGGAATGGAACTACTCTAAGGTGGTATCCATAGTTTGAGAAGAATGGAATTTGCTTTATCAAAAAATATTTGGAATTATTATATGCAAACTCAACTAAAGATAAAAGGTCTGTTTAATCATCTTATTGATAATTTATACTGCAATAAAGATATTGTTTGAAGATCTGATTCACTTGTTCTATTTGAATATCAGTCTGAGGATAATAAGCTAATGAGAGGTTGATCTTGACCTTCAAAAGTTGAAATAGTCCTTTCTAAAAAATTTGACATGATTTGTAGTCCTCGATCTAGAATAATATCATTTGGAAGGCCATATATTCAGTAAATATTATCAATAAAAAGCTTGGTTGTTTCTTTCCCAAAATTAATCTTATTGTATGGGATAAATATGCCATCTTGATAAAACGGTCTACCACTACAAAGATTGAGTCTTTTCCATTTGAAATTGAGAGGTCTATAATGAAGTCTATACATAATGATTGCCATGGGCCCTTAGGAATTAGGAGGGATTGAAGAAGTCCATATGGTTGGTGTCTTCAAATCTTTGCTTGGATACAAATTTTGCATGATTGGATGAATTCTTTCACTAATTTCCACATTTGAAGCCACTAATAGTCTCTTGATATTAATTCCAAGATCTTATTGAAGCCAAAATGTCCAACTGTTGAAAGGTCATGTCGTACTTGAAGAATTTGAAGTCTTGTAGGGCCTAGAGGAACATATAAGAGATCCTTGAAATATAACAATCCATCTTCAAATTTGAAATTGTTATTTTTTTCTACATGTGTATTTTTTAGATATTGCCGAATGCTCTTTATAAATGGATTTGTCTTCATTGCTTTTTAGATTTCTGTCTTGAGAGTTATATCTATATAGGTAGATATCACCAATGTCTTCAACTATAAATTGGATGGCTTCAATATGACTCATTTTTGTTGATCTAATACACTGTCTCCTATTCTTGGTATAAGATATGATTGTTGAGAAAGGACATCAAATTTTCCTTGAAGTTTTTCCAGACGATATATAATTACAAAGTCAAATTGAGATAATAAGATGTTCTATTGTGCTTGTTGGGGATTCAAAACTCGAGCACTTATAAAATACTCCAAGTTTTTGTGATCGATATATATCATGATTTTGTGTTGAGTCCCTTCTAACAAATGGCGCTACTCTTCAAAAGCATCAACAATTGCCAATAATTCTTTGTTGTGGATCTCGTAATTGATCTCTATAGCTGAAATTTTTTGAGAGCGGAATGCTACTGGATGTAGTTGGCTATCATCACCAGTTTGAGAGAATACAGATCCAAGTGTAAAATCTGAGACATCCGTTTCTAAAATGAATGGTTCTGTTGGATCTGCATGGACAAGTATAGAGACTAAAGTGAAAGATTTTTTTAGCTTCTTGAATGCTTCTTCAACCTTGTCATCTCAAATAAATTTGTCCTTGCTCGTGAGTCACATTAATGTAGCCGCAATCTCAGAATAATCTTTAATGAAGATTCTATAAAAATTTCCAAATCCCAAGAAATATTGTATATCTCTGATTGATGACGGTTGTTTCTACTCTATAACAGTTTGTATGTTCTTTGGATCTATAGAAATCTCATTTTTAAAGGAAATATATTTTAAAAACTTGACTGATAGTTGATAGAAAGAATACTTCTCCAATTTGGCATACAATCCACTTTCTCGTAATTTCTCTAATACCTTATGTACATGATGTTCATATTCTTATTTGTTCTTAGAAAAGATCAAGATATCATCCAAGTAAATGATTACAAAGTTATCTAATTATTCTTGTAAGATATCACTCATCATATGTTGAAAGACTGTAGGTGCATTTGTAAGTCCAAAAGACATAACATTGTATTTGAAATATCCATACCTTGTACGAAATGCTATCTTTCATTGATTTCCTTCTTTAATCGTGAGTAGGTTGTAGGCGCCTCTCAAATCAATCTTTGTAAAGATCTTTGTCTATCCTAATTGATCCAATAATCCTGAAATTAATGATAATGGATAGTAATTTATTTTAGTTATCTTGTTCAAACTTTGATAGTTGATACACATACGTAAAGAACCATTCTTCTTCTTTACAAATAAGATAGGAGCTCTTGTAGGTGATTTTAAATGTCTTATAAAATTCTTGGCTAGGTTTTCATCAATATACTCTTATAAGGCTGTAAGCTCCATTTGTAACAGATTATAAATTGGACCAAATGGAGATTGAGCTCCATCTTGTAATTCGATTGCACAATCATAAGGATGGTGTTTTGGTAATATGTCTACTTTTTTTTTTGAGATATATCTTCAAGATTGTGATATTGACTAGGAATATCTTGCTTACGTTGTTCCATTGGATCTTTCATTGGGATAGCATACAATGTAAATGCAGTCCTTTTTTTTGTTGCCTACATGAATGCTTTAGCTCTAAAAAATGGAATAGCACCTCATTTCTTCTTTTGATGTTTGGATGTTAAAAAAATCTTTTGTAAATTCCAATCAATATCAAGATTATGTAGCTCAAATTAAGGGAATCCAATGACAATAGGATTTGTCGGACATCGATTGATATTAAAAATAATTTGTGATACTTGATCTCTTAAATTCACTTTCAGTGGTTGGATTTCTTCGATAACATCTCTTGATGCAAGGTCTCGTCCATTAATAACTTCAATGGATGTAGGATGGATGTTCTTTATAAGTATTAGATTGTGCTTGGTTGCAAAATCCTTATCCATAAAGCATGTTGAGGCTCCAATATCTAAAAAGATTTTAGCAGAAATCTCTTATTTTAGAGTTCTTATATATACATGAAGTATAAAACATGATATTGGGTCTGGAAGTAGGAATAGATCTTTTTTTGATACTTTAAGTTTGAGGGTGTCCAACCATAAGGTCCCTACTGTGGCTAGACATCTTTATTTTTTGACCTTTCTAATTTAACTATTATACCTTATGGCTTGAACTTTCTAGATTTGTTTGGACAATTTGCTGCCTTGTGATTGAATCTTCCACAATATAGACATAGATTCTCTTGCTGATGTCTAATCTTTTCTGCTGGTGTTAATGGCTTGAATTGAGTCGCATCAATCTGCATAAATTTAGGATATGTTAATGGCTTCTCTGATATCCTTGAAGATGTAACAAACATACCTTCGTAGGTATTGTTAAAAATTGATCGCCTCTCTTATTGTAATTCAAATAGGCAATTGTCACAAGTAATGGCTTGAGCTATTAGTTCGTCTAAGCTTTCAACTCTTGGCATTGTGATCAGTAAATTCTTTACATCATCTTTTAGGCCATAACAAAATTGAGTCATAAAGGCCTTATCATTCCAATTAAGATCATAAGTAAGTTGTTGAAATTCTGCAACATAAATCGCAACTGAACGTTGTTCTTGTCGTAGATTTTGAATCTTTCTTTCTGCCACCCTCTCTTGATCATTGTTTCCAATTGTAACAATAAATCTTTCTATAAAAGCCTCCAAATTTAATAGAATAAGATCCAACAATGGAGCAAACTATGATCAAGCACTTCTTGATAAAAAAGTATCCACAAAAGCAATTTGAATGAACCTATTTGGATAACGAGAAGGATATGATCGTAAGTAAAGTTGTACTTGTTGTATAAATCCTCAGAAGTTGGATCTTATTCCATTAAATTTGTCAAGCATATTAGCTTTTGGCTCTTTTATGACAACCCTTGGAGGTTCTACAGGAGTTATGTGCATAACTTTTTTACTATCTGCTTCCTTCAATCCAATAATCTTTTGTTGTAAATTATGAATCTCTCACTTAGTTTTTTTGGGTTGCAAAAAAATACCATTTCTTCTCATATAATATCCAAAAGAGCTCCAAGATCTACAAGAATTGCTAATCTATTCTCTGTTTGTGAGGATGCACCTCCATTAGCTTGATTTATTTCCATATTGACAAAGAAAAAATTGATAAGCCGTTAATGTATTATTTTCTATACTAAAAAGAATACTCTTAAAGAATTAATTTAGAGGAGGATAATCCGCAACCTCTAAAATGTAGTGATATATCTTAAAAAAGGGATAATATATATTTTTCAAAAAAAAATCAACTGCAACAAGTAAGCATATGAGTCTAGAGAGAGATAGTCCACATTCCTCCAGAATACAATAGTATCTTCAAGAGAGATAATCCACTCTCTATCAAGAAAACAAAGCTCTGATATGATTATGTGAGCAATTTTGCCAAATTGTCAGGGATGCAAGATAGCAAGTTAACAAAAAAAGAAGGAGAAGATTCAGAACTAGAATAATTTTCAAGAATGAAAAACTAGATGGACAAGAAGAAGAACTAGATCAAGAAAAAGAAACTAGATTGATATCAAGAACTAGGCAATACTTTGAATTACTCCAAGACTTGTGTTGGCAAGAGTGATGTGTTCCTTGGTCTTATTTTTTATTTATACTACAAGGTTTATGTCCTATTGGATCTTCTGAGAGTATCTAAGAAGATTTTAGAAGTTTGAAGAAGATTTTGGAAGACTCTTAAAAGTCTATATGAGATTTTGGAAGATTGAAGAAGATTCTAGATGATTTTCAAAGACTATAGAAGATTAAAGAAGATTAAAGAAGATTCTAGAAGATTTTAAAAGATTCTAGAAAATTCTAGAAAACTATGGAAGGTTCAAAAAGACTACAAAAAGATCTAGAAAGTAACAACTTAAAATATGTGTGTGACAACTACCAAAGAAGTTGTTTGGTTAAAAAGTTTACTTAAAGGAATATAATTTAAGCAAAAAAATTGTATTATTTTAAGCATGGACAACCACAATGTAATGAAATTAATAAAAAAATCCAATGTTCTATCAATATATTAAGCACATTGATATGCAATAAAGTACGAAGTATGTAAATCTTATAAGAAGAAGGGTTAAAAAAGGGTTTTTAGTGTAAAAAGGGTAGTTTGGCCATCCATGTGGATGGATAGAGGTGGATGATAGAAATCTCTATTCTAATTGGCCAAAAATCATGCCCAATGGACTTCAAGGAGGCTGCCCGGGGGTTTATTAGGGATTAGGGTTTGTTTTTTGAAGGGAGTCAAACATTGGAGGCTAGGGTCAGTAAGTTTGGATTTTTGGATATAGTTTTGGTGCAAATCTTACATGATTTGGACTTTTTATGAAAGAGTTATAGGCGCTTAAAGTTAGGGTGTTAAATTATACCTATTGTCACTCTTTTAAGCATAACGTGCGAGTACAAAGAGCAATAGACAATCGGCAAATGGAAATGGAAAGATCACTTTCTTGGTTACACTTTTTATATACGACTTAATAAAATCCAAGCTAAAATGAAGGAGATATTGGAAGTTGAAGTCAGTGCTTGTAAGCTAAGGGCAGTAAGTGACCCCGCTTAACTAGTGGTTATATTTTGAACTATATCTTAAGCAATTGGATAGATTTTTGGCTCAAAATTTTCAAGAGTGTATATATTTTTGTCACAAGACTATGTATAAAAATTTTGTGGCATTATGATATTGAATTTTGTGAGATATAAGGAAAATTGTGCTCGGGTATCTCTGAGCTAGGATTTTAAGCATCTGCTAGGGGTTTTGAGATATCGGACGATTGGAAATGAATTTATAGTTGATTCTTTCTTATAGTGAAATTTAAGAAAATTTTCTACACTTTGAAGTAAATTTTATAGAAATTGAATAGTTGGATCAATAGTTATTGAATTCTAAAATTCAGTAAGAAATAAGTCTTTGCGGGTGAATAAAGTTTTGAAGGGTTTTTGTGGAAATTTGAACCCTTCTTGTACAAACCTACTTGAATAGAAGAGGGTTTATATATATAACTTCTCCTTTGTAAGATTGTTGTATTATTTGTCCTTTTTATTAAGAATAAATCACTTGTTGGAGTTTTGCCAATAATTTTCAAGTAAATTCTCTATAGCCACATATCCAGTGTACTCCCAGATAGAAAATCATGCCATACAACAATGTATACACAAATGGGTAATTAGCGGATATATTTACCAAGGCCATTCTTTTTTTTAAAATTAGTAGAATGAAAGCCTTAATATAATTAGTTTATTGTGAGTAGAACACAATTTATATAAAAGTATTATTAATAATTAATTATAATACTTATTGGTAATTAATATCATAACAAATTGTTATAAAGTTGATCAATTATTATCAATATATTTATAGATGTTTGGTATATAAGATACAATCCTAATTAAGATTAATACTAATAAGATCAAATATTAACTAATTTAATCTAAATCTTTGATTCTATTATAGAAAATTTATAAAGACCCAAGTATTGATTTGTATTTAAGCAAAGTCTTCTATTAACTTTATATGTGTGCATTTTGCAATGTGCAAGAATTTCAATAAAGCTTTGGAAATTCCATTAAATTGAATTCAAGTTTGTATCTTTAGATTTTATCCAATATAGAATATCGATAGAGATTTTATTATTAAGAAGATACTAAAACAATAAAATCAATATGAATTCTAAAAGACTAATTCTTTTATATAATACAAAATAAGAAAATTTAAGATTGATAGAAATAGATTTTTTAAATGAAAGGACTTAACTTATAAAAAGAAAATCAATATTACAAAGGTCTTGGAAATTACATCAAAAACTAAAATAAATAATATCAATAACTAAGGTAAGATTAGTTTTTTTTATACAATTAATTGGCTATTTGCTAAAAAAATTCTTAAATACAATCTTTACATACAAGAAGAAAGTTAATCTTAGTGGAATGATACTCAATATTAAATTCAAAAGATAACAAAGTTTTTTCCACCTTGGATAGCTTTTATATTCTTAAGGCTTCTATCCAAGGCAACTATCTATTCTTGCACCATAGAATCTTACTAAACTTTCACCTAAATCCTAAACCTAAATCTAGTCTTGTCTTTACTGACCGGTTTTGATCTTGTCGTTATTTGCTAATTAACTTGTTAGTAATTATTATTGGTTAACAGAGACACCATGGTGCAAATAAAATATTTTAATTAGGAGTAACTTTTCATAGTACATATTAACTCCTTGAAATAACAATGTATTTATTTAGACAAAAGATTAGTTTCCTATCTATTGCCTAAAAACAACAAGTAAGAAAGTAAGCAAATTGAACCATATAGATGAAAACTTGTTGGATAGAATTCATTTGTGAGGCTGAATCTTGAAATTGTTTTGCAAAATCCTCTCTTTATAACAAAAACCAAAACTCTTTGATTACAAAAATTTGAAATACTAAGTGGGTGAAGTGTAGAAGATTTGTAAAAAGTACACTTGCATCACCAAAACATCACTCCAAATGATCTGATATAATTTTTTTTAGTTCAGATAACAGCAAAAATTGCTCTTTTTCGAAGGCGCTCCAGAAATTTATATCAAGTGCATTCTGAAAACAAGGGACCCAATGTAAACGGAGGAGAAACATTATACCAGCCGGTTCTTACAAGTAGTAAACAACTACAAAAACAAATGGACTTGAAAGCACGAGCCAAAGGATTCCAACCAAGTTTAGATTCAGATGAATCTCAGATGCTCTCCACGTGTCCACTGGTCAAGTTGACAAGTCTAGTATGTTGCAGTAAATGAAGGAATGGCTTCGCCTGTTGTTCCCTGGAAGCTCTCGCCCAAGCTGGAAAGCCGGCCTTGGAATGCGCTCCTACTATCTAATGCATAGCAAACAACAAATTCACACACACACCCACCCACACCGATGCCCTTCACTCTCTCCTAGTTTGCATCTTTCTTCTTCTTCTTCCTGTAATCTAGTGTATTAAGGGCCATCTTGTGCAGGAGAATTCGGTTGTAAGCTTCTCCAACAGCCTCCGGGATCCTGTTTTATTCCATTGTCTGTGTGTGTGTCTTTGTGTGTTTGCATCTCTGTTTTACTCTTGGGTATGCAACGATTCTCTGCAGTGGTTTAGTTTTCCTGTTCGCTTTCTTCTCCTTTGCCTCTTCCCTTTCGTGTCTTTGTCATCGTTGCGTCTCGTCAATCCGCCTCTTGTTACGTTTGCGACAGGGAGTCGGACATTTCTCTAGGCTAGGGGAATTGCATCCTTCGAGTGTAGCGTTGGGTGTTGTTGAGGTGTTGCTCTGGGTGCTGTGGGTTTTCGCTGTCTTTGAAACGAGTGGGGTATTGTTTATTTTGATGAGTGTCGGCCAGCGTGCGGTTGGCAAGGCTTTAAGCGTTTCTGAAACGAAAAAGAAGAGAATGACGAGTGGTTTCTATTAGTTGCAAAAGTTCCATGGTTTGAGGTTTGTAGAGGCAAAAGAACGGTTAGTGAGGGCCACGATCTTTGGCACATTTATGTTCTTCGTGGCAAATTAGCACGGCTGCATTTGGTTTGTGGATTTCTGGTGAAGTTGACGGTCTTCTTGGTATAGTTTGTGAAAGTTTCATAAATTATTCCACTGTGTAGAGTTCCCGCTGATCCCATTTTGCGAAGAATTCGCGCCTGAAATTGAGGATTTCGAATTTGGGACTAGGGTTTGGAATCGAGGGTCCCAATCTATTTCTGTGGAGTTTCTTTCTGCTGCTTGGATTGGGGCGTTGATGTCAGAACATTGGTTGATTTTTCAAGACTCTTGCATTTGAGGAGTTTGAATCCTAGATTTGGACTTCCTGCGTTTCCCCATCTTTTGGATTGCGTTGGGTTTTCTGGATTACTATCTTTTAGGTAAATTTCCTATTCTTTACACAGCTTATTTGGTCGTGAGGATTGTGGTATTTAGTCGAACACCTGCATATCTGTCGGTGCACGGGCGCTAGCTGGAACTTTGAAGAAATATGCACGTTATTCTTCAATTGGGGTCACTATCATGCAAGAGAGTGCTGCTTAATGGTTGACGCTGCGTGCTGAAAGAATCGTTGTGAACGAGGGTGGTTCAGTAAAGCAGTTCATCGGAAGATTCTTCTTCAGAAGGTTTTGTATCTTCAGTTTGAGACGGGCGGCCTGAACCCTGTGGTTACACCATTCTTCTTTTGCTGTGGATCACTGCTACAAGTTGCTGGTGGGGAAAAAGAAAGTGCACTTTTATTTCTGGAGGTTGTGCTGTGGCGGATATGTTATCCCGAGTCTTCTTTTGAGGACATAGAAAAAGTTTAGCTTCTCCGTACTTTCAGACATCGATATTTGTTTGCAAGAAACGTGTATCAATTTAGGTTTGATAACTTATAGCTTGCAATTTTAGGTCACCTTTTTTGAGACTTTCAAAATCAGCAAGTGCTAAGTTTATGTTGATCTTCTACGCCATAATCTGCAAGGTTGGAGGGTTTCGGAAGCTTGTGGTACAGACCATTTCTGTACGATTTTGAGGTTCTGAGAATCGCACCCAAACATCTCAATGTCTGAGGAATTGTTTTGATGTGGCTCGTTACGTAGTGTACATCGTTGATTTTATTTTCAGTATCGATCAATTCGGAGTTGGGTGATCGTGCTTCTTTGGGGTTCTAGTTTCTGTGTAAATTTGATTCCACCTTCTTGAGACAGCGTTTTTTGCTTCATTTGAGTGCGACTGTTTGGCGTAATCTTGAAGCTCCTGAACTTAGTTTCCGCCCTGATCGATAGTAGCGAAGCAATTCCAAGTATTCTTTGAAGGTGTCGTTACTTCATTCAGCAATGGAGAAGAGGAAAGCTCAGATTCCTCTTGTGTGCCACGGACACTCTCGTCCTATTGTGGATCTTTCGTACAGCCCCATCACTCCAGATGGCTTTTTTTTGGTTAGTGCCAGCAAGGGTATGTGCAATTGTTTCCTGTTGCATGTACATAATAACATGTGTTCGAGTGGACGATAGTTACAACTGCACTTACATTGTGATCCGCAGGTTATTATTACCATATTGCAGAGTGTCTGACTTAATCTTTAGCTGTGGACCTATATTTTGTCGAAAGTAAACAGGTTTTTGGATCACATTTAACCTCTACTTTCATAATTTCTTGGAAAGAATTCTAATTTATTTATTTGGGGCATGCCGTGTGTAGATGGAAAGCCAATGCTCCGGAATGGTGAGACAGGAGATTGGATTGGAACTTTTGATGGCCACAAAGGAGCTGTATGGGCAGCATGCCTGGATACTCCAGCGTTGCGTTGTGCCACTGCATCTGCTGATTTCAGCGCGTAAGTATTCTGTCTTGTGAATAACTATATTCATGCACTTGTTTTCACTGCAAACGTGCGATTGCTATTAGAAATTGTAGAAGAGGATGTATGAAGTTTTTTTTGAAGAGGAACTAAGTAGTGTGATATTTCCTTAAGACGAAGTTAGAATCTAGAGGATCATTTTGTACATGCTCTAATCTACAACAATTGGGGATTTCGTATCGATTGCATTTATTATGTGAAATTTGAGATATGCTACAACCCTAATCATGAGAAGACGCAAGTTGTCAATGTCTGAAGTTGGGTTTTGGGCTGCAGGAGGGTGTGGGATGCTCTAACAGGAGATGAACTTTACTCATTTGAGCACAAGCACATAGTTCGAACATGTGCATTTTCTGAGGTCTTTCTTCTGCCCTGCAGTCAGCTTTATTGCTTTAATGATCCCGCTCCGCATTTCTCGATTGTGTCTACGAGCATCCGGTGAGGAAATAGCGTTTGCTCAGACCTGATGTATCAGTGTTAATTTAGACGAAGTGTTGTGCAGTTTGAGATCTATAGACTTCAACTAATTATCCTTTCAATTGATAGCGTGTTTCGATATTTTCACATGTGCATGTCACATTTGGGTATTTGTGATTTAATAACGTAGTTTTCTCGTGAATATCAAGGGCAACAATATCTCTTTTTTGTGCATGTTCTCAATTCTAACGGGGGTTTGATGGCTCGGTTTCAGAGCACAACTCACTTGCTAACAGGTGGTGCGGAGAAAGTGCTGCGAATTTTTGATCTGGTCAGGCCAGATGCACCTCCAACGCTGTTGGAAAGTTTGCCGGAGACTCCAATACGGGTAGCTGTCTGGAATCATAGTGACCAGACCATTTTGAGTTCGTCAAACGATGTTGGAGGTGTCAGGTATGCCACATGATTACTATTGCCCATGAAACGCATCTCTCCCCCCCCCCCCCCCCCTCTCTCTCTCTCTCTCTCTCTCTCTCTCTCTCTCTCTCTCTCGCTCTGTGTGTGTGTGTGTGTGTGTATATATATTTTTTTTTGTAAGAATGAAAATGTCAACACAGTAGATGTTAAATCTACAAGGGCCTGATGTTTCGTCTATGAATAATTAGAGTATGGGATGTGAGGACCAAGTCTGTAGTGCGGACTTTGGAAACAAAATCTTCTTGCACCAGCGTGGAGGTTAGCAGGGACGGTCGTTACATCACCACAGCTGATGGCAACACTGTGAAATTTTGGGATGCCAATCAGTAAGTTCTCGTCTTGCGTGCTTCATAATATGTTCTAACCTATTTTCATTGCTGTTCGAAGACATTTTGCTATTGGTGCCGGTGATGGTTTATAGATTACATTACTATTTTGGTGGCATGTTATAGGTGGTTTCTTGGATACTATCTCACTTGCACTTTTGTTCATATCTTATAAAACAAGTTGCTGTCTCTTACTATGTCTCTTTTGCAGCTTTGGATTGGTAAAGAGCTACACAATGCCTAGACCGGTGGAATCAGCTTCGTTGTTTCCCGCTTGGGGCAAGTTCATAGCTGGTGGTGATGACATGTGGGTTCGCCTCTTCGATTTTGACACTGGAGATGAAATTGGTAAATGCTCTGAATCTGTTTCCGGAAACATTTGTTGCTCTTCGGTTTTTAGGCATAACTATTTACTTATCAGAGTTCGCAGATGGAACTTGACGAACATGTGCTTACACTTCTGTATAATTTTCGAATGACAATGCTGTTTTCGATCTACTTTGAAATTTCTAGTGTACAGACTCATAGTCTGACGTTACTCAAATAGCTATTGGTCATTGCATGCGTGTAAGGTTCATAAGATGCTTGTTACATCTTATGCTGTGTTGACTAATGCTGTGTTGATCGTTAATGCAGAATGCAACAAAGGGCACCACGGCCCTGTGCATTGTGTCCGTTTCTCTCCAGGGGGCGAGTCTTATGCCTCTGGCTCCGAGGATGGTACCATCCGTATCTGGAAGAATGTAAATGGGAATGACGAGGCCGAGGTGGGTGGCTATGCCGAAGGTGCAGGAGCAAATCAGATTAAGGTCCGAGTGGATGAGGTTTCAAGGAAGGTGCAAGGCTTTCACATAGCTCAAGAGGATGGCGCACACTTTTGATACCCGTCTTCTGTTTCATCTCTCCTGATCCTCTGCTATAGTTGAGCTTCATAGCTGGGGTTAGAAGGGTGTCGCTTTTTAGACGCCAGCTGTCTTTCGGAGTTGTGGAGTATATTGCATGTGCAGGGAGATTTAGGAGACAACCTGCTTGTCCTGTTCGCCCTTCCGGCATGTGTTTGGCCCAGTTTAGGGCTAGCAGTCTGGAGACAGACTGCTTGCATGTAGCTGCTTGTACATACAGAAATGGTGACATGATTGTGGATGTCTTATAGTTGATCAAACCATGGAATACAAGATCTTCTGTTGGGTTTAAAAATTGTGCTTTCTGTTGGCTTGTCCTGTCATGTGATAGGGTGTATTTAATGGTAAAGGTCGGTCAGTAACTATGTAGTAAAAGACGCAACTGATTCTGCTTCACTTCAACTTCAGTATGTTTTAGTTTGGTGGATGAATATGGAGGGATTTGGCTGTGTAGGTTTTCAATTCATTCAGAAAAATTTAACCTTGTTATGGTTTAGTAGGTCAGTGGAAGCGAAAATGTCAGATGCATTATGCTTATAGCTAAGCCACCCTCACCTTTATAGGAGACTGGATTCTATGTGGAAGACTTTCTAGATTTGTGAGGCTTGTGAGACTCTTGATGGCAAGACTCTTGATAGCTAGTAGACATGCATTGGGTGGTTTAAGACCACCAATTATTTTTAGTATTATAAATTATTATGAAGCAAAAAAATCTGAATGTCATTTCATTAACATGGGTTTAGAGTTTAAGATGGCATTTAAATAATTTTGGTTCTTTTCATACATAATGTTGTGTTATCTTTGAATAATAATGTGAGAATAAGTAGGATTTTTTTGGTAATATGTAGCTCTTGTGGCACCTTGGAGGAGATTTGAAAAAACAAACCTTGTATTTATAAAATTCTAGAATAGCATAAAACATCTTCATTAAAAGTGTTGGTAAAAAATCATAGATTATATAAGATTGTAATGATTTGGTATATAAATGTTATGGAATTTTTTTGAAAAAGTTGTAAAACAAAATATTAAAGAAATTTTATAGTGCCTTAAAAAACATTTTAAAAAAGATACATAAAAAAATCAAATGCTATAGGTAGTATAAGTTTGTGGATTTTACGTGTCTTTATATATGTTGAAATGAAGATTTATTAAAATATAAGACCAAAATGCTTTGTTTTACTAGGAAATTAAAAAAGTAGTGATGTCATTTGATTTTTATAAATATCTTGAAATACAATTTCTTCTTATAACTATCTTATTGACATTGTTTGCATCCTATAATCTTTATCTTTTTATAGACACATTGGTTTTGGTTTATAAGAATTATATTAATAAAATTCAAAAACCTTGATTATAACATTTATTAAGTTAAATGATGGCTTCTATTTTTTTTTATGATTTTTTTTTTTTTTTTTTTTTAATATAACAATAATTTTAAAGATTTATATCTAAACCATAGATTAAGGATTTTATTAATTTTATACTTAATTTTTATTATGGTTAAAATAAAAATTGGTGGTAGAAGATTTCTCTGTAAAACATGTAATTGATGGTAGGCTTTTAAAAAGAAAATATTAAAAAATCATATTATAGAACATACTTGTATTACAACTTACCTATTAATACCTTTATCATAAATCTATATCAACTTATCTATACAAATAATCAAGAAAGTTGTTACCTCGAAATCTAATATTCTACTATATTTTATCTTATCCACTTTCAACATGTATTAAAGTTACAAGCCTATCTTAGATGATAATAGATTTATTATCTTATCTAAGTTTATTATTTTACATCACATAAAATCTTAATGTATTATCTTTAATGACATGTAATATTCAATTTCAATGTTAAGTTTGTTTTAATTTTGTAGTAGAGCTAATTATTTTGAGATATTTAGCAAGAAGATAATTAATCATACTATGATAAAATCATCCTTATCTATCTATCATTATATACAACCTTCTTATATAAGCTTCTTATCAAAAATATATATATTAATATCAAATTTATAAAAATTAAAATAAGATAATATTAATAGATAATTAAAAATTAAAGTAATTTTGACCAATGTTTTATAAAATTTGTATGATTCTTTCTACTAATTTTTAAAAAAATTATATATATATATATATATATATATATAAGTTTTAAAATTTTAAACATTTATATAACAAAAATATTTTTATAATCTCTAGGAGTTTTTAAAAAAAAATCTTAAGACTCTTCAAAATTCCTATATAAAGTTCTATAGTAATTAATTACTATTATATGAATTAATAATAATAATAATAATAATAATATAATCTTAATCTTGCTAATTTAAATTTTAAAACAATCTAAATATTGTTATATTTTTAACCTTCTTATTAATAAAAAATCATGTATTTTTTGTATATTTGTTTATGTCTATTTTTTACTCTCAAGTTCTTAGTATCTACTCACTTTAAATACTATCTAATCTAAATGATTATAAATCTTATATCATCAAAAATTAATTAATTTTTAAATATTAATGTCTTTAATCTTTTGCTAACTCTTCTATACGATAATAACTTATCTTTTCTTTATAATCATCTCAAATATTATATTACTTTAATACTAATTGAAATTATAAGATATCCTTTAATTAAATATTATTATTTAATTCAATTCTAAAATATGAAATAAACTTGGTTTTAATATATTAATCATAAATGATTGTATTCTTTATTATCTTACAGTTAATAATAAATTTAAGGAACGACTAGGTGGACACCTTCTTTTTATTATGTGGACACCCTCCATGCCATACATTGATTTAATGAACAAATAAAATAAATAATCATCATTTGAAACTGTGTTTGAAGACTCTTGTACTATATTTGTTACTTGAATTTTAGAATAAACGAAATCAACTTTTTTGACACCCATAAACATAATGGAATACAAGTTCCATGAAAAAGAAGAAGGTTTTGCTTATATAAAACTGAGTTGATTTTGTTTGTACTGAAATTCAAGTAACAAACATAATATAAAAGCCTTCAGACATAGTTTCAAATTATGATCATTCATTTTATTTGTTCATTAAATTGATGTGTGGCATGGGGGATGTCCATACATTAAAAGGGAGGTGTCCACATAGCGGTTCCCTAAATTAATAATATATTTTCTACAATACTTGCAAAAGAATATCTTAACATCTTTAAAAATCTTATTTCTTTTTAATAGAAATTATTATATTAAGATTTTTGGACAAAATATAAAATTTGATATTTTAATAAAATAATATATTTAAAACACTATAAGTGGATAAGAAAATGCACATTGACCACATGATTTTAACACATACAAACATTCTAATACTACATCAACTATAATAATTAGTGTGGATTGGAAAATAGTGTGAATTGCTAAGTAGTGTGATCCATACTAATTCATGTGTAGCCAACTCAATTAGCTGCAATGTGTGAAGGGCAGCCATCTCTACAACAGCTGCTATTGCAGTGTATGCACTACAGTTGGTTGCAGAGTGACACTTGATGACACTTGATGACACTTGCCAAATATTGCAATCTTTTCAATGGAAAGATTGTTGAGGACATTTTAAGTGTGTTATCATTGAACACTCAATTAAACTCCTCGCTGCAATTGACTTAAATAATATACTCCCAATCTACACTATTTGGCAATGTTTGTAAATAATGTGGATTACTAAATATTGTGGTCCACCCTAATTACTGTAGTCAGTGTAGTGAAATTTCATTGAAACCTTTATGCATTCATGCACAAAGTATTCAATATCAAACTTATTTGTCGTGATTTAATTTTATTTATGGTTTTTATTTTGTTTGTTTACTTCCCACCTGATTTAGTTTAATCACACTAAAATCCCAATGTTAATGCTAAGAAGGTGGCGTGATGCAAAAGTGTAGTGACATCATCTGCTACAGAACTCTTTTCTGAATCAAAGCCAAGTAAGTATTCAACTATCACATTAAGCAGCTTAAGCATAACATACAGCAGAAAGTCAAAGAGTCAGACCATCGAAGTGGAGTTACACATAACTACAGGGTCTCTACTGCACAAGTCCAGCACTGCCTCGTGTCTTGTATGCTTTTAGTACACATAATTTCACTGTTCCAATAAGTTTATATCGTTAGAGTCGACTCCATCGAAACCTGTGGTGAGGGACATCGATAACATCCTACAATCTCTACGGACGGTGAAGGACGATCTTGATTGTGTGAGAGCCTGGAATGACTTCACCAGGAGTGCACAGACAGGTGCAAGTACATGATGACGGGACTTTCTTGCTTGAAGTTCACGAAGAGCTGCACAAGAAGGAATCGTTCGTTGCAGCTATTACTCCAGAGGTTGAAGTAAAACATAACGACCATCAGGATCTCTATTGGTAACCGGAATCGCTGAAACTGTTGGTCGTGGGACTGGGCCTGACCAGTATCGCAAGCTTTGAGAACAAGCTATATACATAGCCAATTCCTTCTCGTCTAGGCCAGTGACCTACTTCACATCCAACCTGATAAAAATATGATAACAAGTCTCATTTTATTTGCTCACATCATGTATCTAATTGTGAAACAGCAAACGAGTTTTAAACGTAACAACAATCGATTACACAAACTTATTTCTGTTTAAATTCCACGAAAAAGTCTACAACACATAATTTAATATGCCTTCTAAAAATACCATCTTAAGTGTAATACGTTATGAATAACTGGAGGAGAGATTTATTGACGTGGTTTTAAAAGTTTTTCTCAAACACCGATCAAATACCAACCTTTTCTTTGAAAGATATTTCAGTCCCACTGCAGCAGAATGCTACAAAAAACTGCTGTCGTTGAAGAAGTACTCGCCGTCTCCAGATGAAGCAGCTCTCACCCTGCCTACATTACTGTCCAGTACTTAATGTTTTACAAAGCAAAGAAACATCCACTGAACTCTTAGAGGTGGTGCGTGAAAAACAAAGTGTACCAGATTATTATACGAGGATGATTTGAACACCACAAGAGAATGAATTAATCAACATCCACAACCCTCCAGAGGGAATGGAGGGCCGGTTATCCTCTCTTGTTCTATTGACATTTTCATCTCCAACGAAATCTTTTTTGCTGCTTTGATAAAAGGAACGTACTTCAGAAAATTTTCACTTCATCTCTTAAAGATTGATTTTAGTAAGATATTAGTACGAGTGATCCACGAGAGCGGATCGACTTTCATTGTTGCCCATACTCTCCGTGCATGAGACTCACAGTTCGTAGATATTCAACAGCAAAAGGCTACAGCATGAAGATTGCTAGTTCTCATTCACTTCAACCACCTGCCAAAGATATGTTGATATCTGCTCTCCGGTTGTCCCCCGAAAAGGAAACATGTGGTGCAATGCCCCAGCCTTCAACAGGTTGGAATACGCCAATAGCTTGTGGTCTTTGTTCAGATGTCTGACCACTTGGAGATGGCGCCTGAGGCCCCTCTCGAGGTCCAGCACCTGCACCGTTAAGGTTCTGCGATGTTAATACTAAATTAAGAACATGACTGTACTGGATCAAATTCACACTTCATTTCTATAACGCAACATCCTGGTGGCCCTGGAATCAGGAAAATAAAGGTCAACAATAATCACCCCATACCCTGATTGAAACTGTAAGATATGGTCGAGAGTCTTGCAACGACGTTAACCTTGTAGAAGACCATTTGCTATTACTATAACTTAGAAACTACCTCGGGTAATAATTCCTTGCCTATCCTTCAATATTCAATTACTACGAAGGCTCTCCGGATACGAACAGTCGAGTCTCAATTTCAAGATCTACTTACCGTTCAATATACATTTATATTACCTCAAATTGTTTCAATTTCTCGTAACTAGGCGTTGGGAAACGTGGACTTGCTGAACTCAAGTGAACAGCACCCAGAGAGTGCTCGTTGGTAAATGTCCATAATAAGAATGCTCTAGCGGAAAATGACGTACAGAAGGGTATGCAATCGCCACCTCTCCTACCCCACATCTTCCAATGTTGAAAAGTATGAATGTACCTGAACTTTTGGGTGCTGGGATTCGTTGCACTGCAGGAGGCGTCCTAATGAAGGATGCGTCTCCTTGAGTCAAACGGAGGGGTGAATCAACTTTCGAATCCATCTTCAATGAACCCAACAGGAAACTGCCAACCACAACCTGCAGATACCAAGTAAAGTCGAATCCCCAATACATAACCTTAGTTGCCAATCATCTTCAATAGAGCACCATTGTGTTAAGACATCGTATGCTTCACCATGTAAAAGACGCGAATCAGCTGTAAGATGTAGGCACCAACCTGTATTGGAGAAGCTGCCATGAGCATTCCAGCAACCCTCCCGCCAAAAACTCTTCCATCACTACCCGCCAAAGACACACTTACGCTTCCCGTTCGTTGCTTTTCTCCATCTTCACCGTCTGTAGGAAGATATGAACCTGACAAG
Source organism: Physcomitrellopsis africana (assembly GCA_036785485.1). Taxonomy (NCBI): domain Eukaryota; kingdom Viridiplantae; phylum Streptophyta; class Bryopsida; order Funariales; family Funariaceae; genus Physcomitrellopsis; species Physcomitrellopsis africana. The sequence goes on from JAWRVF010000888.1 coordinate 118,113, forward strand.
GATAGAATCTCGTACCGACCCTGATGAAGAAAGCAAGTAACCAGCTTCAGAGTGAAGAAAAATTTAATCTGAAACCACCTTAAATTTTGACCATTGTAAAGTCTCCAATGCAAGACATTCTTCACTACACCCTTCTTGGACCTGGCAATTCGGACATTAATCAGCAGTTCATGGTGAGAAATTTAAGTCAAATGTTTTGTGAAATTATTAGACTCGAGTTGGTATTATTCATTGCAATCTTTCTGAAATAGTATTCATCGACTGATGTCTCCTTCCCCTACCTCGTACGTAACAGTGCCACCTGATGACGAATCCTGGCGCAGCATGACATTTGAAACAGCACCATTGGCAGACAATACACACATAGCACGTGGACCATGCTGTGCAAATTGCATGATCTTTGATGACGCATCCTGTTTTGAACACAGTAAAATTCTAGTGAGGCCTTTAGTCAAACATAGACGTGTCAAAGTCGGCTGATGATGCACCGCCTCCCCACTGCACTTCTAGTCACGTCTTTGGGGAAAAGGTTTACACATGACAAAAGCCATAAATTTATAGATAAAAAACTTACCTCTCCAGTGCTAACGGTCAATATATGAGGTGTGAAGCTTTTTCCAGTCCCTGCTAACACAACTCCTGAGAAGAGAGAACGATGCTGTGAGATCAGAGACTGCAGCGAACGGAAATAAATGTATAAAAAAATCAAAAAGGAATACAAAAAAAAAATACGAAGATCAATTCAGCTTTACGCAATACAACCTGCAAAATCTTTTGTAAAACTCTATGAATCATAACTTGAAATGTTTCAAAATGTAAATGATTATATGCAAAAAGAGACCTAAAAAAAAGGTTCATCTGATAAGACAAGTAGGTTAGAAAACATCCACTTTATCTTGTATATGACGCGGTCCTCACCCAGATTTGCTAATTGTTGCTTTTTGGTAGAGCCTACTGGACGACCTCTTCCCCGCTTTTCCGACTTATCTGGAGGAGGTGTATACGGAGCTGCAATTTGCTTGGCAAGTGCAGAAAAAAGAGAGATGTTCCCTAAACCTGATGCAGTAACTTGAGGTGTATCACCAGTCGCGTACTTTCGGGGTCTACCCCTCTTTCTCTTCAAAGGCAGTACACTCCTTTGAAGGGGTGATCCACCGATAGTCATCTCCATTCTTGGGGCCATGGGTACACTCGCATTGGACACTGATGAGCCACCTTGTAATGTGGAGCTGCCGGCTCCCGAAACCGGTATCGGAGTGTGCGGACGTAAAGCTACTGGCGGGTGTGACCCTTGACCGGGACCAACACCATCCATGCCTCCACTCTTGGGACCGCTCTTTTCACCTCCCAACTCGCGCAAGAAATTCCCGAATGCAACCTGTCTATCCACTGTAACAGACATGCTATTCAAGATTACTTAAATCGCCTTGCAAAGACGAAATGTACAGCAACTATGAATTGGCACTCAAGCCCTTAGTATTACGGACCGATCACAGTGAAAGCAATATTTAAGAATAAATCTTTAATAATTTTGTAAAAATTATAACATTCTTGCTGTTAAAACTAGCGGAATGTTTTCAAACCAAAGCTAGCATCACTTCAACAGTAAATAGTGCACAGATTCTATTTAACTTAGCATGATCACGTTTCTATACTGTTAAAAGAAATTCTGGTCCAGACCTCAACTGAGTTTAGTACAGCAACCTAGAATCTCAAACTATGAGTATATACGTAGTGCCCCATTCATGCAGTTAAAAACTGAAGCCCAAATATTACTTGATCTCTTCCTCTCCTCTAGTGGCTGGACAAGAGTCTATTTTCTCACTTGCTGTATGTCCGATGTGTCCACCGCTTGGAGCTCGCTCCACGACAAATCCCTTTCCCGCCTCAACAATCTTCACTTGCTACCCTGCAGTGGGCATGGTGGGTACTGATGTCCCAAAGCCTGTCTAACAATAAGCTGGCAATACACACTCTTCAAAAGAGCTTTCTCGCCTCTAAGCCTCTGCGCTCGCTCTTCCGTAGAAACTGACTCAAATCTGACTTTCCGCTTAGGATACGAGTCATTGAGACCCAGCAAATTTTCACAGATGCTTACACTTTCTACTCTTCGCGGAAGCGCCGACTTCACTGCACCAATCCTGATAATCATAAGAAGCACAGAGTCAAGGATCAAAAGAAGGTAAAGGCGCGCCACTAATCGCCGCTCTCCCTTGGTATATTCGGTCCTTCAAAGTTTCGCCAGAATAGGCTTGAGTGCAGCAACTAGTGTTTCTCTCAAAGATCTCAAAACGAACTAGACACAACAGCTACCTCGCTTCAACCAGTGACGAAAAACTGAGAACATTCGGCCGTTGCAAGTCCGTTCCGTGGTTTTTAACGCATAATGTTTTAGCCATTTGGAGATCCGTTGTCAAATTTCACCTAGATAGAGTACTTTCGGCGCATCCCTCACCGCTTAACTGAAAAAGCTTCGATCACGTAGCTAACCGCTAACTGGAGCAACTGTGGCTACTTGCTACACGCACTTTACGGCTGAGAATACAACAAGACAAAAGTACACACCACACAACACACAAAAATAAAAATGTACAGCTGATCCATCAACTACTCTGACACACTTGATTTCAGTAAATTGAAGACAAAATCACAGCACGCCATGAAAGCTGCACGAATTGTCTTGTACGCTCCACACCAAAACACAAAAAATCAGTCTATCCCTTCACAAAAATACCTCCCCTCACAGCAGAGCGAACTCATACACAACAAAACAACAAAACAACAACAACACAACAACAACAACCTAAATCATCTAAATTAGAACACAACCCTTGCCTCCACTCACTATCTCCTACAAACCGAACCAAAAAAATACCAAAAGAAAACAACAAAGCTTCACCTCACCAAACATCACCAGAGCCGGAAAAAAAAAAAAAACAAAACAAAACAAAACAAAAAAAAAAAAAACATCTAAGATGAAAGAGAAAAGAAAAGAAAACATCTCTTCATAACTCACAGCCAACACATTCACACCCCGTACTGGTAGCACCGCAAGCACCTGCAAAGTCCACCAAATTGATTGATAGATTGATTGATTGATCGATTGAGTTACAACAATCCCAGACAAAGACCAGCAAGCTCTCACTTCCCAACCCGGTGCATGAAAACATGGCGAGAATGAGCTAGAACCACAAAGGCACCTCGCTAAAAACACAAAAGCGCCTGGCTACTAGTAACGACGGCCACCACCATTCGGTATCGGGCAGCACCAAACCTGCGACTCAACAACAACGCCAGAGGAATTTCCAGCAGAGAGCGCTGCGGGTGCTGCTGCTGCGACGAGCGCTCCGCAGCAAAGCCAATCCATGAGGTACATCAGCTCCGGTCTCATCAACTTCCATCTCGATCGCCAACCTAGAATGCCCAGCAGCACCGAGCCCTTTTTCGAGGCTCTTCAAAGCTGACACCACTCCACTGCCTGACCTCCATTCTGCGACGATCCATCACGCGAGTCCGTATCCCCCCTTCCTCCCAGCCAACCGCGTCTTCTCTCCCCTTTTAACCCGCCCTGCCTATTATCGCTATGCTAATGGGCAAGGGATCCGCAGGGGCCCTTGCCCTTCCTTTCCTGTCCATAGGGCCTGTGTCCATAGCCTAGCCTTTCGAGTTCCTCGACCCTGGTTTATTGCCTTGGCAGCTTTTTAGAGTTTGCTTGGAATGACGGAGATGGGCTCCTTTTCCACGCCCTTTTCCTGATCTTGCATTCCCGCCCGGCCGGGCCGATGAGCGGACGGGCAGGCAGGCAGGCAGTGGGCAGCAGGCGAACGGGTCTCATCATGGCTCCCCCCCCTCACGGGCCTGACCCCCACCCGGCCCGTTTCCTGAACCTGGTCCTGGTCCATTCGCCCTGCAGGTCGGGGATAGGGGTAGACACAGGCATCAGATAGCCGACCTGGCTGATTGGCTCGGATGTGGGGGGATCGCTTGCTGGTGCCACGTCACGGAGGTGGTGTCCTACGTGTTCCTTGCTAGGCGTTGTGGCCAGTATGCGGGCGCCGATCTCGTGGCCGATTTGTGTCGATCCCCCCTCCGCTCATCCCCTGCAAGTCTAAGTGTGACCGGACATGGTCCACTTTCCGTCATGTTCCCCGGGATCGCATGTCCCCACCTCCCTCCCCCCTTCTCCCTGCTTCATGTCTTGACCGTGGCGCTCCGCACTTTCACCCAGCGCCGTCAATAATGCCATGTTCTTGTATTATGTGCACAACTTTAAAACGGTATGGTATTAAACCGTGTTTGGGAGAATAAATTATTTGTGGTTTTTATAATAGTTTTTCCAACCATGTATGGATGGATAAAATTATTTGGTGTGTATTGTTGAGTACAACATTGTACTTATATTACATATATATTATGGAATGTAATGTTATTTTGAAACATGAATGCTTGTTAAACTAGGTGTCTTAGCATCTGCAACATTATAATGTAGTTTGTTGCTACAAGTACAAACAATGATATTGTAAAGTAAGCAACTAATTATTTGAGTGGAACCTAGATCAATTATTAGCCTAACAAATTATTATCAAAGATTTGTGTAAACTTGTTTGATGCTGATAAGTCACTCCTAATCTTTTTGTAGTAAGAATTTTGTCAAGCTTGGAATAGAACATGCTTTGAATACTTTCAAGACATAAAGAATAAATTGTCATTATTGTTTGTGATGAAGGTCTTCAAAAATGAATAAAATTTATTTAAAGAGCAAATTGTCATCATTCTTTGTGTTGAACTTCATCAAAAGTAAAAAGTTATTTGAAGTACACATATATGCATGTAAGTTGGGCATTGAAAAAGTGGTTCATGCAAGATATAAGATCAATTGCTTACAAAAGCAAAAAGGTCAACAAATGGCAAAACAAAAAGAGTACAACTGTGAGAAAATATAAATTGTTGTGGTGTACAGATTAAATATGTAAAAATAATATTTAGGCAAGTATAAAATTAAAGTTTATATTGATGATGCATCCTTCAAGTAATTTGAGTGTAATTCAAGGGCAATAAATTTTGGTTTCAGATACATATTGAATTAGAAAATAAAGATAATATTCCAATAAATTCAGCTAATATATTAGATTCTTAAACAAATATATACTTTATTGCATTACATTATATTTTGTCTCATAATGCAAAGTCTTTATATGCAAGTAATTGCACAAAAGACTTTACATTACAAGAAATTTTTGAGTTACTAATTACATGAATTAATTCTTATAGAAATAGAATTAATATTTATACCTATAGAATAATTAACAAAATAAAATCTAAATACTTGAATAGTAGCTAAAGATTAGATGCTAAATAATACATGTCATTTTATTATTGTTAAAGAAGTAAACAAAAGAATACATTGATATTCATATCAAAAAGATAATATTTAGTAGATATATGAATGTGTGTATGTGTGGATATATATATATATATATATATAAAGTTTTAAATGTCCATAAAAATATTCATGCTAACAAAGTTGTTATGAACAATTCCATACATTATAGTTGATTTTAATTTAATCAAGTCCATGACACATCATTTTTACACATTTTATATGAAAATACTAATTGTTTATATTATTAGAAATATATTTTTGTAAAATTATATATTACTGTAGTAGCATGTTTTTGTCTTTCCTACTTGGTGTGTTGCTAATGCTTATTAATTGCAAAGATGTGTACTAATGAATAGAAGACAAAAGTGGATAATTAAGAGTCATTATCTTAAATTTTCATATTTTCATATTTTTTGTATTAATTACAAGAAATAAGATATTATTTTTAAAAAATAAATAAATATTTTTTGATTTTTTTAAGAAGTAGAAATGAACTTCAACTATAATAATAAGTACTTATATTTAATGATTGATTTACTTAAATGAAAGGATATTGAAAAAATATATATATATATATTTTAAGACAAATTGGAAAAACATTATGCATTCGATTTAGCCAGATGTTTTAATTCATGTTACAAAATAAAATTTAATCACAATTTAGCAATCCATTCAATAATCAAATAATTATTTTTTACAGTAGCAAACTTAACACTTAACAAAAGATAAGAATAGGAAAATTCTGCTAAGTAAAAGAATATTGGAAAAACCAACAATATATATATATATATATATATATATACATATATATACACAAAAAAATGTTATGAAAATTAAGTTGAAGACCATGACTTGAAGTAATATTGAATCATATCAAAGGATTTTTTTTGACATAAAATTTTCTAAACATACACAAGACAATTGCAATAGCTTGGTAAAGAAAAAAAGACAAATATTGATTTCGACTGGTGTTAAGATTTTAAAATCTATGTTTTTGAAAAAAAAGATATAATTTAACAATTAAGCAGAAATACAATTTGATTTGATTTGATTTGATTTTTTTTTTGAAACTGGATTAATTTAAAATACACAATAAAATTTGGATTGAAACCAATGAAAGTCTTAAAATTTTGAGATGAACTTTTAAAATACGGTGAAAAATGGGCTGTTAAAGTTTAATTTGATAAAACCAAGTAAACTAAAATCCACATATCCTAACATAATTAGATTTAATATTGACAATCTTTCAAAGAATATTTATATATTAATCAAATTGACCACATGTTTGGTGATTAATCAAATCAACCACGTGTTTGGTGATTAATCAAATTGGTTAATTCCTTGTATAGTTTGTGCATACATAAAGATAATAAGATATCATAGGTTATTAGATAATTCAGAAATATAATTTTCAAAAAATAAATATTTAAATTTTCATCCATGCAATTACCTTATAATCAATGATATGTATTTTTATATCATTAAGGTATTTATTTTAATATTTAAATGTATATTTTTTAATATATATATATATATATATATATATATATATAGTTGGGATTATTTAATTATTTATATTTTTTCTTAAAAACTAGAATTTATGTTAATAATTGTAAACACTATTACAAATAATATATTTTTTTAGTTTAGATGTTATGATCAATGTTTAAAAAATAATCATACAATTTTAATGCAAAGTCATTAAAAAAAATATAAGTAAAAATCTTTAAAGTGGTGCCAATACCAAGTACAACAAGATTGTCAACTGAAGTGGTGTTCATTTAAAATATTAAGCTTGCTTAGAATTCTATACCAAACTTTAAACAAACTAGCAAAACACATTATAAAATATATTATTATATTGTGTCAGTTAATAAGTATTTAAAAAATGATGTTAATTGGAAATTGATATATATATATATATATATATATATATATTATTTTAAAATTTTAGACGTATAAATATTTAAATTATTTGGTATTATAAACTAAAATAAATTTAATAAATATATATTTTTAATCATCTTTAGTTACATATTATATATGACTGTTCTTATTAGAATCAATACAAAAGCATTACTAGTTATTAAAATTTTAAAGCATTTATTTGTATTTTGTAGTTATTATTATATAAATATATATTACTAGAAATAAATAAAAGAATCATAAAAATCATACTTATTTCTAAACGTGTAATATTTAATTTAAAAAAAGTTCAGTACAAAATTATTTCAAATTTTTGTTGATATTATTAATTAAAAGCATTTAAATTTTACATGAGTATTAAATATGTCACCAATTTACATTAATAAATATTAAAACTAAAAAACAATTCTAAAATTTTAAATTTTAGATTAAATATTACTACAGAATTATAAAAAATATATTTTAATTTAATGCAATAATTTAAACATTTACTTTTAAGAACATTCTGCAGTAATCTTTTATAATTGTCCATAATTATTCATCACCTTCTATTATCTTTTAAAATTCTTTTTAAAAGATTCTTCAAACAATTAAGATATTTAATAGCTATTTGAACATTTACTTGAAGCTTCTACATATTTAATTGCACTAGTATAAATAAGAAGGCAAGACAAGAGGCACTTTATTCTTCTATATATAAATTTTGGAGCAATCCAAATATTTCTTTGTTTCTAGTCTTATATTCATTTTTTTTTTTTATTTTATAATTTTTTTTTTTTTCTTCCTCTTGTTCTTCTATATTTCTCAATCTTGCTTTGATACATTCTTAATTGTTAGTACAAATAATTCTCTCTATTAAAATTTTTTATTTTATCTTCAATAAATATTAGAATTATAAAAAATATCTTTTAACTTGCATTATATAGGCTTGATTTGAATTGTTTATAAAAAGAATTTCTAAAGTTTTTAAAAAAGCTTTTTATTTCATAAAGAACTAATTTATAATAATAATTTTAGATTATCTAGTTTTAAATTAAAATCTTCTCTTGTTATAATATTTTCTTAATATATATATATATATATATATATATATATATATGATATTATTTTATTTATAGGTTAAAAATTATCTACTTTAAAGAGATATTATTGTAAGATTATGCTAAATGATTGTAGCTTAGTTGTCTTTTGAGAATACTAAAGTGTTTTAGATGAAGTGTTTTTTTTTTTTTTTTTTTTTTTTTTTTTTTTTTTAAATAAATTTTTAACTAAGTTGAAAATTTAATAAAATCATTGTTGGTTTAAATTAGTAGATTCACCTTAATCCATTGCTGTTGCTTTAGATAATTTAAAAGTAATGATGATATATTTATACAACATCCAATTTGGTACCATTTGACTATAAATTATTAAAGATATTTAAACAAATTAAACTATAATTACATGAATTATTGACACATATGAAAAAAAAAAAATTAGCTATTAAAAAAAATTATAAATTTGTAACAAAAGAGCTTAAAATTAATATATTAGATAAATTTGATGAAATATGAAAAATAATTGTAATTTTTTTTTAAAAAAATTATAATTTTTTAAATACTTATATTATTTAAGTTGTGGTAATAGTCATCTAAGTAGAAATTTTTTATAAAAAAAAAAAAAAAAAAAAAAAAAAAAAAAACTCTTTTGATTTGCATTGCATTGCCTTGATTTGATTTGTCTTTAAAAAGAAATTCTAAAATTTCTGGCTACTTTGAAATGTTTATAATTGAATATGAGATAATCTTTAATTATTATTATTATTATTATTATTTTTTGCTAAACAAACTAAAAAACTTTCAATAAATAACATGCTTTGCTTTAATATACATGTCTAATTATTATATTAACAATATCTAGTACATACAAGATCAACATAATTTGGTGTAAGTTAATGCAACTTGTTTTAATTTTCTAATCTAAAAGAAATATATAAATAAATATTTAAGAAGCTTTGTATGTTTTGCAATGAGCCAAAATATATTGTACAATATTGTTAGAATAAATAAAAGATTAAGATTCAAGAGTTATTATTAATTGTTAATATCAATTAATAAAAATATTTTATTGAAAAAAAAGGTTCAAATATAGCAAGAACCATGTAGTTGGATAATACTAACTTGTTATAAAAAATAAAAAATAAAATAAAAACTTTTTGCATATCTATCATGTATCTCTAAACACATCAAATATATTATAAAGACATCTAAAAGTACATTGGAGCATTAACATGCTTTATTGATAAATATTTTAACAAAAAATAAAGTTTATTATTTATATATATATATATATATTAATATAATTGATAGATTATCTATAGCACTAAGAAATATTGTTAAAGAAATAAAATTTTTAAAAATAATTATAATAGATCAAGTATTACATATAATCTATAATAATATTCAATCTCCTTTAAATGTTGTAATTCTTCTACTTCCATATTTTGAATTGTTCAATCTAATCAAAGATTAGTTAATACAAATAAAATTTATAAATATCAATTAAAAAAGAAGAAATTAATATATATATATATATATATATATATATTAGTGCACTTTATGCCACACTATTTAGAACTTCAAGTATTCAAATCAATATACAATTACCATTCTAATATCACAAATTTAAGAAGTATTTAAGAAGAAAGTAAAAAAGTATTGCTAGAGAACTAACCACATAATTGTATAAAAAGAAAACAACAAGAATAAATACAATTTTTATTTGGACCAACCTATAATTTATGACAAATTAAATTGAAAAAAATAAAAGAATATGTTCAAAAGAAAACTTCGCAAAAGATTTTATTCAATATTCAAAGTCTGTAAAAAAGAAAATATAATTTTAGTTTACAAAAAAGATATTTAAATGGCTGTAGATGTGTATGAATTATTATAAATTAAACAAAAGAATCATAAAGGAATATTATTCATTGCCACTTATTTTATGAGTTTGAAAACAACTTAAATAAGCAAAGGTTTTTATAAAGATTGACTTAAGAGCTACTTGCAACTTTTTAAGGATCAAAGAATATATGCTAATAGAACATAACATATTATATTATGTATAGATAAATATAGTGTTATGCTACTTTACCAAAAAATGCTCCAAAAAATCTTTTAATATATGACAAATGATGATTTTTAAGAATAATTAGAAAACTTTGTAATTATATATTTAATTGACGTTCTAATATATTCTAAGAATTAAAAATGTATATAATAATTATTTAATAGATTAACTAAAACTTTATTTTATACTAAATAAATATTTTTTTTAATCAATATTTCATTAGATTCTTAGATTATATTATATCAAAAAATAAAAAATCTATAACCTTATAAAATTTAAATTTTTATAGAGTGAATAAAATCCTCATTAATTATATATGTATTTTTTTGGAGTTATTAAATTTTTATATAATATTTGTTAAAAACTATTTTAAAATTAAAATTCTATATATATATATACAACATTCAACTAAAAAAGTCATGTTTTGAAGCAAATACAATTGAAAATAAAATATAATATTTATATTCATATTTGATCATACTATAATAAGAAAAGACATATGTAAAATATTAAAGAATAAAAAATTTGTCAAAATATTTAAAAAAAACCATTCTAATGTATACAATAGTGGTATATATATATCTATGTATATATATATTATTTTGAACTTAATAATAGACTACCATATTTTAAGAAATTATTACATCTCCAAGATTTACATGCCTTTGTGTTTTTCAAACACATCATAATCACTATGTTGTGGCTTATTTTGGCTTGAACAATTCAAGAGAATTAATATCTTGAGAGTATTAGTGGTTAAAAATATAAAATTTTATGAAGTAATTTATTTAATCTTATAATATATATGCTAAAACTAAGATTTTAAAGCATCAACTATATGATTTGATTCAACAACTTTATATTTTGAGAAGGATATAGTCATCATAATAAATAGAATTTATTACATATCTTTTAATCTTTAAAGGTGAAGATTCAAATTTAATAATTATAAACTACTTTAACAAATGGCTCATTCTATCCCATGAAATACAACAATTGTGGATTAAAAAATTTAAAAAATCCAAAATCAATTTTATTTTTTATCTATAAATAGAGCTAGTGGTAGAAAACTTCTTTCTTAGAATAAGTGATTTATATCATGTTTCTAAGAAAAATAATAAATTTACTCAATAGATAAGATTTTAAGGAAAAAAATATTTAAATTTACTTAGTAGATAATTATAAATAGCCTCAATATTTAATAGTGCAACTTCTTCAATAGTCAATTTTTTTGAGTTTTTAAAATGAAAAACTATACTTAATCTCTAACTTTTAATTTTGATTAAGGTTTTTAATAATAATTTGCATCACATTTTTATAATAATTTTGAGCTTCTCAAAGATGACAAATAGGTTCTTTTTAGATGACAAAAATTTATATAATGTAAATCAATATGTACAAGAGTTTTATTATTAATTTTTTTATAATAAAAAAAATATGTTCAGTAGAAAATTAAAGATTATTTTGTGCATATTATAGGTGCAAAGTAGATTCAAAGAAAAGGTATTTACTAAGATGCGAATGAGAAAAAATTGATTCCAAACTTTGCTATAAGCAACTTTAATATAATAGTTTTTAAAAAGATGCTTAAGCCTTGATTAAGTTGGCAATGTTGAATCTAGTCATTGTGATATATTCTTTTTCAGGGTGTTTAAAAGGCCTCAATTTAAATTAATTTATATACTTCTAGAAGTAAGTTTTAAGACATCAAAAGTAAAATACACATTTAAAACTTAAAGGCTTTGATGAATTTATATCTTTAAATTTTTAATTTAATACATATTTTTTTAAAATATATAAAAATATTTTTAAAATATAATTTAAAATATCAATTATAAATATAAAAATTTAGTAGTTTAATTATTATATTAAAAATAAAAATAAAAATTCTTTGAAATATTCATTATAAAAATATATTACATAAAAATATATGTACAAAAATATTATTTTACAGAAGAGCTATTTTTATGTTTATAAAATTCATATCTTTAAGAATATAATAAATCATTTTTTTAATATAATATTGGTTATTTGCATTTAAACTAGGTTAATAAAAATTTATATTTAATATTTAATCTATTTTTTTAAAATCAAAGCAAAAAAATTAATAAACAAAATTATTGTAGAATCAAGCTTAATTTATAATTTTTAGCATGTTTTATTACTATTCTTTACTTTTATTATAATTTTTTTTCCTCCAATAATATAATTACTATAAGTCATCTTTTTTTGAAGACTAGTTTTTAAAATTAACTAAATTATTTATTATAATAGACATGCATATTTCTTTTTTAACACTTTCAACATGGATGACAATCTTATGGCATAAATTTATTAAAAAATTATCCTGTAATTTAATGTATCTTATCAAGTTCCAAAAATAAACCCCCAAATTTAACCTACAAATAAATATTACATAAATGTTTTGCATCTATGTGGTTGAATTTAGAAATAGATGATTAATACCCCACCCATTGCTTGTCTACTACCACTAAGTTCACACTTGGGTTTTGCTTGGGCTACTTTCACTTGGCCAAATCTTATACCCTTGAGCTTTGGGCCACTGCATTCATTAGGCAAGCTAAAGATCTTACAATTCTTTGAACTTCTAATTTGGATGAACAATGATTTCACAATGCCATGCCAAGTCTAGAGGTTGATTCTACGTGACTCTATATGTTTTCATGTAAACTAGAAGTGGCAATAGGAGTGCTTTCAATACATGAATCAAATCAAATCAAGTCACATGATGCTTCAGGCAAATGCAATATTTTGCATGGCTCCTCCCACAAATACTGGTGCCATATCAGAGTTGAGCAGAAAGACCCACTAAGCTTAAGGATTGGTGTGGTTTAGAAGCCTCTGTACCCACTGAGAGAGTATGTTACCGTATTCTGTGCACAGATTTCAAGTGAGGCATTCAGATTCCGGGCACCAGACAATCCTGCACAAAAGCTCAGCAAATGGCTATCTATCTATCTATCTTCAGCTGCACTCTGCAAGCATCAACTGCTACAACTCTGGTTGCACCTTCCCATAGAGGAAGGTCAGTCAGGACATTCTGACAGAGCTTACATCTCATGCAGATTGGCCATGGCGTAATCGTGATGGCGTGAGCTCCCATGAGCCACTGCAGTGGCTGGAAAAGAACCTTCTACGCATAGGGATCAACAATCACAGCAAACTGCATCAGTGACGATGTGTGCAAGTTCAGGAAATAGCTTCACTCTGCGTCCAAATCAGCTGGTGCAGGATAAGGATAGACATCAGGTGGTCTGAAACGCCAAAATTTATTGCAGTTGGAAAACCAGAAGGCTGTTAAAACTCTTTCTTCTATAAGAGACTCGTCGAGGAACTGAATTCTTGAGAATTGTAATAGAGTGATAATGATGGTCATGAGATGATTTTCCTGCATTAATGCCCTTGCAACTGCAGAGGGTAAACAGAATTTACGTGATTCTAAATCCTTGAACAATGGAGATTCAAAAGTGACTGACTCCTCTACGCTGCAGCACCAAATCCAAACGTCTTCACAATGTTGCTAACTCGCTCAGCAAAGGCTGCTGAAGTGATCCTCTTTCCGGGTACATGGAAGGGGTTGGATGCTGCGTCTACATATGCTCCATGAAGACGCCGGAAAAACTGAAAATCCAAAGAGAGAGCGTAAGTGGAATTGACCCCGCTCCTCACTAGAGTTGGTTACACACATTTGACTCTCATCTGATGTGAAAAGTAGTTATTTCTGAAGAAAATTAGGTAGGTCTGGAATATGCAATGTTGCTGGACACTTACATTGCGAACATCAGCATCCCGCAAGTCATGATCCGTAGTCACCAGGACAAACTTGATCTTTGTGTTACTCATATAGCCGAACCTGCATCACTAAGATCGTTCAGTACATGCTTTGTCACGGAGCCAAATCAACGACGCTAGCGGCTGTGAGCACCCTTATCCCATAATCAGGTACACAATAGCATTCCAGACACCATCTAAGCTGATACTCAAGGGGATCGGATTCGATTTTTTTTAAGTTGAAGGAATGCACACGGACTTCTTCGGCTTAAGAAGAAAAACCAACTTGCAGCTTGTATGAGAACTGATATGACCTGAAATACAGGGAAATCATAATGCTGAGGAAACAACTTACACTTTATAGTCTTCTGTAGGGTAGAGGAGCCCCAAGAATGTCTCATTTAGATTCACACCAGCTCTTTTTGAATTGCTGACTGCCACAAATACAATACAAGGGCATTCCTTACATTCATGCCTGAATCCTCGCTTGTGAGGCTCAAACTATGCAATCCCAAAATCCAAAAACGTTCAATATTAGCTACAGAAGTAGCCGAAGCGGATCCTTTCTGCTGCTGTATACCCTCGAAGGTAATGCACGTAAGCACTGAAGGAGAAAAATCTGGAATGATGAAAATAATTCTTTGCGGGAAAAGGTACAACTGTTTGTTACTTGGTGTCAAGGAAGCGAGGTATTTAACTTCAATTTAATCTAGGTTATTGGAGATGGAGATTTGCAAAAATATCCCAGAAGATAGTCAGTAACCGCTACCTTTCTCTTCGATTACGTCCAAAGAGCAGTGAACAATGTAGTGAAATTTTAGGGTATTGTCATCGTCAACGAAACTCTGCAGGTGTAGTGGATTGTTCTGCAATCCCACAACCACTGTCAATCCCCTCTACTTGCATAACCTAAATCGACCAAATTAAGAGCTCCGGGAAAAGGATTCAGCAAAGTTTGGCACGGATCCAAAGTGGCATCAAGACTTCGGGTTGGCCGACTCCGTGCAACACACACTTGCCACTCTCGTCTCACTTTGACAAGACGTGCCGCAAACAGAAGCAAGAACATATTCTAGACCTATCCGCGCGACCATCACTTTAATCTAACTTCGAAGACGGATGGGAAACGCAGAAAATCAATCTATTGGGTAGAAATGTCATACATTATGTCCCACGACAGCCACACATACAATCATGGTGCTATAGGTTTGATCTCTGAGCGGATCGAGACAGTTCGTTTAGAAAAACGCTTCCGCGGCGTATCCTCCACAATCCTGCTTCGCAAGGAACTTCCGACCTTCAACTAAGCAATTCGTCAGCCTTAGATTCTGAGCATGTCGTCCAATTCCTGCAAACCCCAGATCCTCTACCTCACAGCTTCGTGTACACCCAATCCCGCAAATCTACACAACTAGAAACAGTTGTAGGATGTATCTCAGAAACCCACACTGATAATTGTAGATCAGAAGATCGACATATTTGTTGCCGATTGTCACTTCATCTCTCTGTGAACTCTACAGACCAAACATAACCTAATGCAGTGATCCCTTAACACGTGATAGAGAGGATGGAAACTACCAACCAAGTCTTATTTCTTCAAATGGTGGGGCCCTGCCACCTCCTCATAAAGCAATATAAGAAGTAGGGTTTGCCACGTGTTACTGAGCAAAACTGGGGTTCAGCAGCAATACCGTCGGTGTTGAAGAATCCCGTGCGTTGGACTCATTTGTTAGCTTCTCGATGGTAGAGAGTAGCTGAGGCTCATGTGGGAGAGATTTAGCTAGCTGAATTTCACTGAGTCTTTGCATTTATCTGGGTTGTCTTTATAGCTTCTCATGCATGATTCTGTCGCCGATCCAAACTCCGCCTCCAACAGGGCAGCTGCAAAAACTCAAATGATGATGATGTTGCTGGCAGGGCTTGCATTGGGAATTGCCTTTCTAGTGCCTTTCTTCTACTTGTTGCTGCAGTATTCCGCATTGCAGCCGCGGCCGCTGCCTTCCATTAAAAGTGGGTCTTCAACGTTACATCTTCCGATTGAGTGCACAATCTGGCTCCTCGTGAGACTGTTTCTCGTTCCAGAATACGTCCATGTAATACAATCGATTGTGAGTAGGGTGCACATTGCGTAATGATGTTTGAATTCTTGATTGATATGTGTAAATCTGAAATACTTTTATTTAACATCACATTTCCCTTGTGCTTGCCTCAATGCCAGAATCTGCAAATGGAGAAAATACCAATGTTCTCTTGGTAGTGGCACACCCAGATGACGAATCCATGTAATCTAGCTTTCCTACTTTTTCGAACTTTGAAGACTTGAGATTTTAATTTTTTTGAGATTTAGCCATTATTATTGGATTGGAAAATAGCAGCGGCAGTGAATTGATGTGATTTGCAATTTATGTGCGGGGAGTCGAAAGCCATGGTAAATCATTGCTGGGACCATTGTTTCTTATATAGGTTCTTTGGACCAACTCTGCTGTCGCTTGCAAAGCTTGGAGTCTACAATATTCATACGATTTGTTTTTCAACAGGTTCGATTTCAATCCAGGGCGTGCAGTTGGATTTTGTTTTAGAGCTGCTAGGTGCTACCTTTGCAAGACCTGTCGGTATATAAAATCTCTGAATATTTAGAAACATTCCTGCATTGTTTTTACATCTAAATGTTTGGAGGTTCATTATAGGTAACGCTGATGGACTTGGTAGTGTGCGCAAGTTGGAGATGTTAACCGCGTGTTCCGTCCTCCAGGTGCATTCCCCAGCCTTATGTTCTGGTTTTAGCCTTTGTATTCTGGGATAGAGAAATCGGAAGAATTTGATGGTTAGAATATGAGTGAGTTATACAAGAGTACTCTGAAGAAAATCGCTATCGTAACCCTAATTGTTACGCTTGGGTTCATATTTGCACCCAGAAGCAGCTGAATTAGCCCGCTGTTAACTGTATTGTGGTAGTTGACTACATGTGCAGGGGAGTTCAGTTCCATTGTTTGTATGATCAGTTCTCTGGTCACTCCTGTGGTTTTGTTGCTTTTCCAAGTAAAGGCGGATGTATTTTCGTATTTACTCGAGGCAGTGGTGGAGAGATAAGTGGTTTTGCTGTGATCTGATGCATAGATGTTGCAAAAAGTCTGCCGTCTCTTGCTAGCAGTGTCTTTGTTCACATGTCACGGACCAAATTTTCGTTCTAAGAAATTTGAGATGGTGGGGCAGATTCCAACAGCGAATGTCAATATTGTTGACCATCCATCCCTCCAAGTAAGCTTCTCCTGCTCTGTTCTTTCTACTAGTCCAGTTTTAAAATCATTTACTGAGGTTCTCGTTAGTCCCTTCAGAGATCACGTTCAGATGTTCATGGCATAAACTGGGTTCGTTGCAATGGCTCCAAACATTCTTGCCTATAAAGGTTTAAAAACGCACCACCTATTGTCTGATACAGGATGGATTTTCATGTCAATGGGATCAGTCACTCATTGTGAAGCTCGTAAGGCAGGCAGTTGCTGATCACAACATACAGATCGTAAGGCTCTCTTCCTAGATTCTATTAGTTTTGTTGATTAGACTCTTCACAGTACTTCACAACATTCATGTTTCTGTCTTTTCCATGGCCTGTCTCTCGAAATTGTGATTTTGTCTCCAGATGCCTTATCTTTCTTTGTTTGCAACACTCATTAGATCAGGTTTGATACCTTTAATGACATCCTTGGGCAGAAGGTATCCTTTTTATCTCTCTCGAGAAAAAATTTGAAAATCATGTTTCTCGAGGAAGATAAAAAGATCATTTCTATCCAATATTTGTGTCATGTTGCCTCGAGCTTGGAAGGTCACCCTTGGGATGGTTCTTTCAAACGTCTCGTTTCTTAAAGTTCTCTTGCTTAAATGATGTAAACGTGCTTTGTCTGCAGATCCTGACTTTCGATAGCTATGGCATCTCTGGACATCCTAACCACCGTGCAGTTCATAGTGGAGTACGGTAAGTAGCACAGAACTGCAGCCTTAAAGTGGTGAGATATGTGATGTACACCGATAACTACGACATACTGCTGATGCTTACAAGGTGTATGCAGTGGTTTCCTGCGGTAGGTAACACTGCAACAAGATTATCATCGAGGTTCCACTATGGCTGGGATGAACTCTGGGCAACGAATCCAGAACAAACATGACATGCTTTATATCGTGTGTTGCAGAGCGTTTCTGTTGGAAGAAAGAAAAACGATTAAGAGCAAGGAAGGCTCTGCGGATGAGGTTATTCAAGGATGGGAACTTGTAAGCTTTCTTTGCTCTTATTTTTAGGTTGCCACAGATACTATAATGTTCATTGTTTCTGACTTCTAACTCTTTCAAAGGATCTGTCATATTGAACCGCATTTACTAGAAGAAGATAAAGAACTTTGAGGCTTGCTGAGACATGCCCAGCAGGACCTAAAATATCTGTGAAAATTTTGTAGGTAAGTACAAACATGTTGCGGAAGTACTCTGGACCATTTGAGCTATGTGCACTGGTGCTCAAGTGGGTTTCAATTGACGAAGAAAAGTTGCATTATCTTGTCAATCCAAGTCCTAGGACAAGTATTGTGGCCATGAGTCAGCACAGAAGCCAATGGGTTTGGTAAGATCTAGAACTTGATATGCTCTTTTTTCAATCTTTTTTGCTTTGTTTGTTTTGTTTGATCACGTTTGCCTTGGGACATGCAGTATGGGAATGAGCTGTCATACAAGCGTTATTACATTAATAGAAATGTGCATGTATTTCTTTCATGTGCAATGGTAGCTGCACTTTGCAGTGCTGCATTGTCTTGCACTTCAGTGTTTCAATGTTTTGAAGTTCCTTGCTTTGATGTTAGATAAGTGTTCTGCTGTTACAGGTATCGAAGACTTTTTGTTTTATTCTCTCGCTACACATACATTAACACGCTGAAGAAAATGTATGGATGAAGAATGTTGCTTTGTTACATCTTTAAACGCTTGCAAAATTCTACAACATCAAGGTATTTAACCACCAATTGTAAGGTCTGGTGCTACATGCATTGTGATGCTTGTCTCGACTTTTCATTGATTAGAAGGTCAATTTTACAAAGAAAATAATGGAAGGTCATGAAACCGTCAAGTGATCGAGTGGAGAAGTGCTGGCCACGACAAACAATACTTGTGAGTTGCTGCTTCGTTGGTAACACGCAGTTGAATCCACAAACTACATAAAAATCACATTTCTACAACCTTTGTTGAGCACTTGCCTCACTTGCACTTCTGTCATTTTGGAGAGCATTACAATACAATTGTAGGTCTTCCGCAAGGAGGGTTATGACATAGAACGCTTCTCTTCACAGGAACCACATTGAAGGAATGAGGTATTGTGGCATGAAAACACCACCCTAGCAAGGCTGAGTGTACAGTGGAGGTTTTATGATAATGGAAGGATTTATAGGTTAAGTAGCTGATTTGTAATCTCACAGATGATGTCTCCAAATTTATTTCTAAAAGCAACTTTCTTTTCTTTTCTTTTTGCTGTTTCATACATCTAGCTCAATATTACATTTTTTTTATTATAAAATTCGAGGGTAGAAGTATTCATCCTATTGAACATTTTAACAATTATAACATAAATGTCTTTGTACAGTGTTGTTATTGAAATATTATTGCTCAACTTCAATATTATATTATAATTTTTGTAATACAATGTCATAGACTAAGACTTCTATGTATTTTTGCAACTTTGTACATTTTATTAGATCTTTTACAACTTTCAACAATATTAAAAGAAAACTTTACAATGTTCCAATGATAGCAACTTTTGATAGCAAATATATTAAAAATCTTTCATAAGAAGCCTTAGTTAGTATGAATGAACATGTTGTATAAAATTGTAAATTATATATCAATGTTAAAAATCTTATAGAATAAATATGAATGATAAATAAACAAAATAGTCTAAAGATATGATAAACATATTATATTTTGATTCTTAAATTATGCAAGTTAGGAACAATAGAAGTATATTTGTGTTAGGGACATAGTCTTAGAACCTTCTAGAAGTTAGAACATTCTAGAAGCAAGTCCCTGGAATTTTCTAAAAGTTTCCATTAGCAGTTAGTGGAAGTTTCTTGAGAAGCTTCTTAGCTAGTAGAAGTTGCTTGAGAAGCCTCTTAATTCATAGAAGCTGCTTGAAAAGCTTCCTAAGTTGTTAGAAGTCGCTCAAGAAGTTTCTTATTTAGAAATATATATAGGAGTCGAGGCTGAAGAGTTCTTCAGTCTCGACAACACATCTCTTGGAATTCTAGCTCACCTCTCTGGTGTTGCTCTTGTATTCATCTGATCAATCTAGTTCTTGCTAGTTCTCTTTGAAATTCTTGTTCGTATTCTGTATCCATGACAGTTTGTCGAGACTGCTCTCATCTCAGATATTAGAGCTAGTCCTTCTTGTTAGAGTGTGGATTACCCCTCTTCTTGAAGGTATACTAGTGTTTTAGAGGTTGCGGATTACCCTCCTCTAAACTGATATCTCTCCCATTACAATATTGGAGTCTTATTCTTCTTGGAGAGAGTGGATTACCTCTCTTCTTGAAGGATTTTAGACGTTTTAGAGGTTGCGGAGTACCCTCCTCTAAACCAATATTTTCTTCTTCGTAGAATCAATTATTTCTCTCTTTTAGAATGGCTGGAGATCAAGGGATTAGTATGACTGAAAGTTCGGAGTCCAAGTTGGACGCCATTATGAATGCCCTTGCTATGTTATCGCAAAGAACTGCGGAGATTGAAGGAGCGTTTGCAAGACTTCATAATGATGGAGCACCTGGAGTAACACAATGTAGAATTCATCAATCTCAAGTTTCTATACGAGAAGAAACAGCTTTGCTTGTAATTCGACAAGAACCACTAGTTCTACAACGAAAGGAGCCTCGAGTTAGCCTTCCAGATAAGTTCGATGGTACATGCTCCAAGTTCTCGAGGTTTTATCAATCAAATCAGGTTAATAACAATTTTACAGTCCGAACGCTATCCAATGGAGGAGTCACGTGTTGGACTGGTTGGAACCCTACTTACGGGGCAAGTTCTATCATGGTTTACTCCTTTATTCGAGAAGGGATCATCAATTTTGAACAACTTCAAAACTTTTTTGGAAGCGTTTGCGGAAGCATTTGGCAAGCATGACAAGGCTCGATGGGCTACAACAAAGATTCAATCACTACGACAAGGGACACGCTCTGCATCAGTTTATGCATCAGACTTCAGACAATTAGCATGTGACATCAACTGGGATGAAGAAGCATTGACGAGTCAATTTTATTGAAATTTGAAGGATGATGTGAAGGATTTGCTATTATCCTCTTCCTGATCTACGAACGCTCAACGAAGCCATTAGCCAAGCTGTGAAGTATGACAACCGCCTATTTCAGCTTCGCCAAGACCAACGCTCAAGATAACATGTGACTCGTCACGCGTCAACCATGTCAGCAAGCAGTTTGAATTCACTTTCCGAGACGAATGACATACAAATTGATGCGGCACGTGTCAAATCCCTCACTCCAAAAGAGAAGAAGCGGCGCATGGAGGAAGGACAATGCTTATATTGCGGTGAAGAAGGCCACAAGGTTGGAAATTGCCCCAAGAAGCAGAATCGACGCATTGTCAAGACTAGAGGCACGTTTTTTCAGGAAAACGAAAATGCCCAACCACAATAGGAACCGTGCAGCTGGACAGTCAAAAATCGCAACAACAATCAAGTTCCTCCCTCTCTGCCCAACCTGCCCTTTGTTTTACAATCCCTTTGTTTTTTGGTCCTCAGAAGCTTAAAACTTTAGCATTACTAGATTCAGGAGCATCCACTTGTTTCTTAGACGAAGAATATGCTAAACATCATAAGATCCCTCTAGTATGGAAATCTAAACCTGTTTACGTAGAAGTCATAGATGGACGACCTTTACTGTCTGGTAGTGTCACTCATGAATCAGAACCTATAGAAATAGCATTTAAGGACCATAGTAGTTATATTATCTTCAACATTATATAGACTCCGTCAAGTCCTATTATTCTTGGTCTTTCTTGGTTGGAAAAGTATAATCCAACCATAGATTGGAGGTTACGAAAGATAACATTTCCAATAGAACGTTCCGAGAGTAAACCAGTTAGAAGACCCCGAATCAAAAAACCTTTATTTATTGGAGCAAGAGCATTTGTAAGATCGTCCAAGGAAGGTACACCGTTTGTCATTTATGCGACTCCAACCAATGAAGAGAAGATTTCGACAACAAGTATACTGGAGCAATATAAAGATTTTCAAGATGTATTTCAAAAGAAGAATGCTGATATGCTACCGGAGCACCGACCATATGATTGTGCCATAGACTTGCAAGAAGGAGCACAACCCCCTTTTGGCCCAATCTATAATTTGTCGCAGACAGAGTTGGCAGAATTACAGAAGTACATTGATGAGAATCTAGCCAAGAACTTCATTCGCCATTCGAAGTTACCGGCTGGAGCACCAATCTTATTTGTAAAAAAGAAGGATGGCTCGCTACGGATGTGTGTGGACTATCGAGGTCTCAACAAGGTAACAAAGAAGAATCGTTACCCATTACCCTTGATATCTGGTCTTCTTGAACAACTTGGACGGGCAAGGATCTTTACAAAAATCAATCTAAGAGGAGCCTACAACCTTGTACGAATTAAAAAAGGAGACGAATGGAAGACAGCTTTCCGTACAAGGTATGGCCATTTCGAGTATAATGTCATGCCTTTTGGTCTTACCAATGCTCCGGCAGTTTTTCAACACATGATGAATGACATCTACCGGGAGTATCTTGATGATTTTGTTGTCATCTATCTAGATGATATTATGATATTTTCTAAGAATGAAAAAGAGCATGAAAAGTATGTTCGTCTCGTCCTTGAAAAACTACGTGAGCGAGGACTCTACGCCAAGTTGGAGAAGTGCTTATTTCACCAAACTGAGATGGAGTCTTTGGGATTCATCGCGACTACAGAAGGCTTGAAAATGGATCCCAAGAAAGTGGAAGCAATCGTGTCGTGGGAGGTTCCGAAGACGGTTAGAGACGTACAATGTTTTCTTGGTTTTGCTAACTTCTATCGGATTTTTATTAAGAATTATTCCCAAGTTGCTGCTCCACTCACTCGATTGACGTGTAAGGACAAGCTCGAATGGGGACTCCTAGCAGAGAAAGCATTTCAAGATCTTAAGATGGCGTTTACAATGGCTCCGATCTTGGTCCACCCGGATTTTGCAAAGGCCTTTTATTTGGAAACCGATGCTTCGGATTTTGCTTTGTGAGCCGTACTTTCACAGATGGGTGCTGATGAAAAGCTCCATCCAGTTGCATTCTATTCTCGAAAGTTCTCTGCTGCTGAGATCAACTATGAAATCCACGATAAGGAGCTTCTTGCTATAGTGGATTCTTTCCAAGAGTGGCGTCGCTTTCTCGAAGGAGCGGCATATCCGGTAACCATATACACGGATCACAAGAATTTGGAATATTTCATGTCGGCTCGAATTTTGAATCGACGTCAAGCTCGGTGGAATATGTTGCTATCCAAATTCGACTTTGTTATCACTTATCGACCTGGAAAGCAACAAGGACTATCTGACGCATTATCAAGGAGATCGTATCTTGCACCAAAGACTGGAGAGGCAGCATTCGACCAACAGTGTACGACGCTATTGAAGCCAGAGCAATTCCGGCTTCACGCTGCCATTGTACCAATTGATGCTGACTTCCTCAATCAGGTACGTACCGCGACAATTGAAGATTCAATAGTAGTTGATATCAAGCAACGTGCCAATAATGACAAGTTCAAAGTGGAGGGAGATCTTTTATACTTCGAGGAGCGGTTGTATATTCCGAAAGGACTAGTACGGCTCCGAGTTCTTCAATCTCGTCATGATTTTCCAACTGCGGGACATTTTGGATTCAACAAGACCTTGGAACTTATTTCTCGAGATTTTTGGTGGCTCCAAATGTGGAAGGATGTGAAAGATTTTGTCCTCACTTGCGACATCTGTTCAAGATCTAAAAATCCTCGGCATCGCCTTTACGGACTTTTACAGCCATTGCCAATTGCACGGCGATCATGGTCTTCAGTTTCCATGGACTTTATTACAGACCTGCCACCATCGAATTATTTTGACAGCATTTTTGTTGTTGTAGATCGACTTACAAAGATGGCGCACTTTGTCCCTTGCAAGAAGACATCGTCAAGTGAAGATACAGCAAGGCTCTTTCTTGACAATGTATATCGATATCATGGCCTACCAGATGATATCGTGTCGGATCGAGGAACTCAGTTCGTATCAAAGTTTTGGAGATCTCTTTTTGAAATATTGAAGGTGGATATCAAGCTTTCTTCAACTTTCCATGCTCAAACTGACGACCAAACGGAACAGGTGAATCAAGTTTTGGAACAGTATCTAAGATGCAGCATCAACTATCAACAAGATGATTGGGCCGCATATCTATTGTTAGCCGAGTTTGCATATAATAACACCTTGCACGCTGTCGTACTATAATTACTTACAGTATGTAAAACTTAGTTAAAATATATTATATGTTTATGAATCTAGATGTGTGTTAGAATGGTTAGTAAGTTAAATTAAAAAATGGTTGATAGAAAAAAAACTTTATTTTATTTTATTTTACCTATTTAGTTATGGTATTTAAAAATTATAAGATCTAAATGTTTAGTATGAAGCCTTGAGAGAAGGTGGGGACTTAAGGATGAAAATTTAAGCTAGTAAGAGGCTAATTGGGAGGGATGAAATCAAGCCATGGTCGGATGAAGGCAAGGAATAGGGAACTTCATCCCTATTGGTCGAATACCATGCCCAATGGGCTTTGAGGAGGCTGCCCGCGACCTTAACAAGGGTTTTCGGCGACTTCAAAAGGGGGATTTGCAATTTCAGAGGTAGGGTTGTAAAGTTTAGGGTTTTGGGTATAGCTTGAGAGGAAATTTTAGGCGATTTGGAGTTAGGGTGAAGAAGTTATACTTGTTCAAAGTTAGAGAGTGGATTTCATACATACTGTCACTCTTTTGGGATTTCGCGGAGTTATACGGAGGCTTTTGGAGATCGGACGGTGCGGTTGGAAAGGTGATTTCAAGATCTACGTCTGTTACGAAGGAATTCTTAAGTTTTGAGTTTAGACGAAGGAGATATGAAGAGTTGAAGACAGCGCATCTAATTCCAAGGCAGTAAGTAGACCGTTTTGTTGATGGTGATGGGGTTTGCCATATCTTAAGTTTTTGGACGAATTTTTGTCTAAAAATTTCCAAGAAGGTGTATTATTGTGCTAAGAAGCTATAAATCAAAGTTTCATAGCATTTGGACTTTTAGATTGTGAGATATGAAGAATTTAGTACACAGGTGTTTATAAACAAGGGTTTAAAGCTACTGCTAGGGTTTTGGCGATATCTAAAGATCGATAATGAATCGACGGTTGAAATTTGTGGTGGTAGTTGTGAAGAATATATCAGTACTTCATGTAAATTTGGAGTAGTTTTGGACGGTTGGATTAAAAGTTATGGGTTATTGAAGTTCGGAAAAAATTCCGTTCCTACGGGAGAATGAGGGTTTAAAGTATTTTGTTATGTTTTGAGTGGTTTGAGGAAATTAGGCTTGTGTATTGGGTGTAATAGCCCTATGGAGATCTCTTTTATATAAAATTGGGGGTTTTTATTATACTTGAATCTTGCTTGAGTAATTAGTGGCAGCCAAAAGCCCAGCGCTTTCTTGAGGCAGATTCTCTCTACCCCGAGAACGCGTTAACTCAACAAACACCATTCTTTTCTAACTATGGGTACCATCCAAAGCTTGATTTGTTAAGTCTATCAATGAATAACAACCCAGCAGCTGAAGGATTTGTGAAGCAGCTATCAGAGCTTCAAACTATGTTAAAGGTGCAATTGTAGTCTGCTGAAGAGTCTTATAAGACATCCGCAGATAAACTTCGAAATCAAGCATCTATTTTCAAAACTGGAGATAAAGTATGGCTACTTCGACGGAATATCAAGACCAAGCGGCCGTGTGATAAGTTGGACTACCGGAGGTTGGGACCATTTGTCATCTTGAAGCAAATCAATCCAGTGGCGTATTGTCTGGAGTTACCAGCTGCTATGAAGGTACATCCAGTCTTTCATGTTTCTTTGTTGGAGATTTATCGAGAATCGTCTTTTCCTGGAAGAGTGCAAAGTTCGCCACCTAGTATCGAAATCGAGAACCACAAGGAATACGAGGTAAAAAAGGTGCTAGATTCGCGGCGTAAATGGGAAAAATTGGAGTATTTTGTACATTGGAGAGGCTACGATATCAATGAGCGAACATGAGAGCCGGCCAAAAATCTCGCCAATGCGCCGCAAAAGGTACAAGAGTTTCATCAACAATATCCTCAGAAACCTAAGCCGGTTCGAGGATAACTTCTTTCTAAAGCTTGCTCATCTAGTAACATAAAAGGAGGGGAAAACACTACCAAAATTCATAATTGATGTGGTTATTTTCTCCAAGATAGAATAGATCTTTTCTGATAGCCATAGTTTGGTCTTTCGACATGGATAGCCAAGAGATAGATACCATGCCAATCATATCATCTCAACCTACTAGCTCACGAAGGTGACCTCAAGATGAAGAACCACCTGCACCACGACAACGACGGAGGATACCAAGTAACCGATCACTGGTGATTGTATTTGAAGTCGAGCCTGCTTACAATGGTCAGCCAGAAGGTGTGTTTGCAGGACAGTTTCACAATGAGGACACGGAAGTTCATGCTTGGTTGGAAGTTGAGGGCGTGGGCCACTATCGTTGGCTTCAAGGACCGATGAACCACTTGCCTCATGAAAGACAATTGGAATTCATAACAGACGTTATGGGACAAATCTTCATTTTTTTGCGTTGATATTGATTGACAACAACATTGCTTCTCGGAGACCTCGAAGCTAAAGGAGGGAGTGATGTTAGGGACATAGTCTTAGAACCTTCTAGAAATTAGAACATTCTAGAAGCAAGTTCCTAGAACCTTCTAGAAGTTTCCATTAGCAGTTAGTGGAAGTTTCTTGAGAAGCTTTCTAGTTAGTGGAAGTTGCTTGAGAAGCTTCTTAGCTAGTAGAAGTTGCTTGAGAAGCCTCCTAATTCATAGAAGCTGCTTGAAAAGCTTCCTAAGTTGTTAGTAGTCGCTCAAGAAGTTTCTTATTTAGAAGTATATATAGGAGTCGAGGCTGAAGAGTTCTTCAGTCTCGACAACACATCTCTTGGAGCTCTAGCTCACCTCTCTAATGTTGCTCTTGTACTCATCTGATCAATCTAGTTCTTGCCAGTTCTCTTTGAAATTCTTGTT